>VWYK01126719.1:0-17430 GCA_013399775.1 Semnornis frantzii | reverse complement strand
ACTTGATGTCAGTCTGCAGGACAACTGTATATTTACTCATATCTCAGTATTTTTAGTTATAAGGACCTCTGGAATTGAAATGAAAACAGTGTTGTCACCAACAAACTGAGAGGCCTTTGAAAAAATTACCTTTGAAGTCTTAAACTCCTTGCTGCAGGGCTGAGTGCAGCTGCACTTCTTGCACTTCCTGATGGCAAAGACTGCAGGGGTGTGTAAAAGAAAAAAAGAGGTTTCAGCTAATCTCATTGCTGCTTTGTTCTGCTGAATTTTTATTTCAGATTTTGTAGTTAAGGTTCTTTGTATATGAACCTGGTAACTACACAAGCTTTAAATTTAACAGCATTTTAAATCAGTTAAGTGTCTCTAGTATTCTCAGGTAACAGTCCCCAAAACTATACTGTCTTCACAAACTGAATTAATTAAGGAACAATTAGCAAGAAAAAAAATTAAAAGATAATAAACCCCAGGAACCAGCATAGCTAGAATGGCTCTCAGCTTCCCTGTTTGCATTGATACATTTGTCCCATGTGAATCTTTACTGACCATTTTATTATAAGTTTTCTAAGCTCCTGTGAGTGTTATCCTAAATGGAGGCCCAAGTGAGAATGCTGCTTGGTGAAAGCGCATTTCCCTCCTTTCTTGGATTCCCATTAATGATGACGAGTTTCTTGTGGAGCTTTCAGAGCTCTTGCCAAAAAGATAAGGCTATCACTTCTGTGCTATTGCCATTCATTGCCGCTGCTTGGTGTGCCAATAATAGTTCAGAGATTAGCTGGAGCTGGGCCCATGTGTACACCTGGGTATTCATGCTAATTTTGTGAAAAGAGCAGACCTGGAAGTGTAATTCACATGAAGTATGAGTATGTGCAAATCTGTGTGCTTCCAAGTTGCAAATTGCAGAGAGATGTTGGTCTGAAATATCTGGAAACTCCTTGAATGCAAAACACTTACTTAAAATTGCTCAGTTACAGAGCTGTGCCTATCTCATTGTGTAGAGAGACAATTTTTTTTTTTTTTCTTTTCTCTACACTGTCTCCTATATATTGTATTTTTCCTAGTTCACTTTCTTCAGGGAGATTCTGTAGGGGCTATGCATTTTGTAAGGAAGATCCCTTTTGTCTTTGCATTTCTCTAAATCCAGGCAACCTCTGCCTCTCCCCTTGCACTAAGAGTGAGACCTGTGGCTTCATCGAAGCAGCTTTGTGTTCTGACAGCATCAGTCCACGCAAAAGTCTAGGCTGAGGCTCTTGGATTCCACCTGGGCTCATTCTCAGATGCCTGTGGGATTGAAAGCTATCAAAATTCAGCATTACAAATAACTTTTCTGCATCAAGTATCTGGAGGTGACAGCAAACAGTAACTAGTGAATGGTGTAGTGATAGTGTATTACCCTGATAAATTAGGCGGCTTCAAAATAAATAGCCCGTAAGTAATTTTACAGGAGAGAACAAACATGAAATCTTCAACAACTGTCATTTCTGCCTTAGAGTTTCACTCTAACATTTGATCCACTTTCCCTTGCTATTTCTCTACAAAATTAGAAGCATTATTTAGGTGGATGATATTTACTTATTGGAGAGAGAGAGAGACTTAAAATAAGGGGGATGGTGCACTTATGGTTCCTTGTATGCTTTTGGGCTCAGAGTGAAAAAATTCTACTTTTCCTTAGGCTGCTTCATTTAATGGGAAAAAAAAAAAAAAAGATCAGGTACAGTATTTAGCAGGAACTTCAAACTTTTGACAAGCTGACACTGCCTCTCCAAAAGCACAGCAATCTTCTGAAGGGTCAGGCTTCTGTTATCAAAGATGACTCAAATGCTGCTAACTGGCTTTATAAAACTCTGAGCTCTAGAAATTCTGCTGTTGTGGATATTTTGCAGAGCTTTTTATTTTCTAGGCAAAAGCTCATTTGTATTGTGGCATTGTTACATGTTTTCCTTTGATCTCCTACTTTGGATTTCTAAGACTAAGCTAGATGTATATATATATATATATTTTTTTTTTTCCTTGCAAATTTGCATTGCCCCAGGATATGAGACATTTGTTTGAACTCATTTAATTGGCCAGTGATGTGAAAAATCGTCGTTTTCTATATTAGAAAGGAGCTCAAGTAACCCCTTCATGGAGTCTTTATAACCTACTGTAACTTCTGTTCATTTCTATTGACTCAGGATTCTCTCATCTGAAAGGAGAATGAACACTTTTAATCTTTCCTAAGTAGTAGACATCAATTATGTGTTTACAAGACATCATTATAAAAATACAGAAAATTAGAAGATGCTTAGCAATGCTCTTCAATGTTCTTATTTCAGTGAAAATTATACAATTCCAATTAAGGACATAATCCCTACAGAGATGATATGCCTTGCTTTTTTAAAAATACTAGCTTTCATGCTGGTTTATATTGTAAACTTTGCAAGGCTGTGTTTTTATTTAAACAGAGGTCGTATTTTATGGAGAGTTTTGGAACAAGAAGAAAATACTCTTTTAATTTTTATCCTCTGAAAAACCTGGATGCCAGATTCTAACCTAGCGCATACAAAAGCTGCGTGACTGATCTTCAAAAATATGTGTTATTAAAATATTTTTATGAACATTTATGATGTTACAATTGCCTGTTGATTTTTTTTTTAGAGTGTTAGAGGAGGAAACTAAAACTGCATACATGAAATAGGCCATTTTGTACTGAGATAATGAATACAGAATCAGAGAATCACAGAAGACATCCAGTTGGAAGAGACCTCAAAGATCATCCAGTCCACCCTTTGACCCAGTCGATCCTAAACCATGTCCCTAAGTGCCAGCTACACAGGCTGTTTAAACACCTCCAGGGATGGCAACTTCACCACTGCCCTAGGCAAATCATTCTAATGTAGGAGAACCCTCTCTGGGAAGAGATATTTCCTAGCATCCTAGCATCCTGAACCTCCCCTGGTGCAGCTTGAAATTGTTTCCTCTGGTCCTGTTGCTTGACATCAAGGAGAAGAGGCTGCCCTCTCCTCTCTCCGACCTCCCTTCTGGTAGTTGTAGTGAGTGACGAGGTCTCCCCTCAACCTCCTCTTCTCTAGACTGAACAACCCCAAATACATGAAACTATAAACTTTTTCTCCTATCAATCTTATCCACACTCCTATGTTTCTAGTTATCTCTTTTGTTCTGCCCTAATACGGGGTCCTCCCTTGTGATACTTTACTCACGGTTGCCAAGCCCTCCATATCTCCTTTTAGTCCTATTTAAAAGGAACTTGTTGGTATCTTAAAGGTGGGGTGTGTTATCTTCAGATTATGAGGAAAGGATGGTAATTTGCTTAGCTTCAGTGCTGTTCAGAATCATTATCTCCTGCTTTCCATTTCCCCCCCTTTCTGAGCTCCTAAATGGAATCACATAAAATAAATAACTGAGATGTGTGTCTGTCTGTGGTGGGTTTCGCAGGGGTTGTTTTTTTGTTTTTAATCTTCTGGTGCACCTGTTCTCTGTAATTGTAAGGGCCTTAACCAGTGTGCTCAGGAAAGAGTAGATTTGCTGTTGAGCTTCATGTAGCAGTGTTTTAAACTCAAGATTGAAACTTGGAATTGCCAAGTGACAGGGCCCTGTCTTGTTATTTGTGATTACTCTGCTTTTGAGCCTGTATTTTTTAATTGAAAATCATCATTAATATTCCCGCTCTTCAGTTCAGATGTTGAATTATGGTAGTTTCATCTGTATAAACTGTTTAGTTAAGAAACATGAACATTTTTCATCATGCAGTTTTAAATTTCTGTAAGGCATGTTAGCTATAGAAAAAAAATGTCATGAATAAACTAGTAATAAACATGGCTGAGGAAAAGAAATGATTCTTAACCAGCACAGGAAGGACAGGGAGGTGTTGGAGCAGGTCCAGAGGAGAGCCACGAAGATGCTCAGAGGGCTGCAGCAGCTCTCCTATGAGGACAGGCTATGAGAGTTGGGGCTCTGCAGCCTGGAGAAGAGAAGGCTTCCAGGAGACCTTAGAGTAGCCTTCCAGTAGCTGAAGGGGGCCTACAGGAAGGCCAGGGAGGGACTATTTAGAGAGTCTTGTAATGATAGGACGAGGGGCAATGGGTTTAAACTGGCAGAGAGGAGATTTAGATTGGATGTTAGGAGGAAGTTCTTTCCAGTGAGAGTGGTGAGACACTGGCACAGGTTGCCCAGGGAGGTTGTGGCTGCTCCCTCCCTGGAGGTGTTCAAGGCCAGGTTGGACGACGCCTTGAGTGACCTGTACTAGTGGGAGGTGTCCCTGCCTATGGCAGGGGGTTGGAACTAGATGATCCTTGAGGTCCCTTCCAACCTTACCATTCTATGATTCTATAAATACGTATTCACTATTCACGTATTCACGTGCTATTTCACTACATATTCGCATACATTTCAGTAAAATATTAAGATGTCAGGGATGGTTAAGTGTTTTTCATTCTAAGTTTTATCTTCTGTAAGTCACAAAAGTTGGAGAAAAAAAGTCTAATGCAAGAAAACAAAACAAAACCCCTCTGAGCCCATCCTCCTATTATCACACAGAATCACACAGAATTAGTCAAGTTTAAAAAGACCTTTGAGATCACCCAGTCCAACCTAACACCTTCTAATTAACTAAACCATGGCACTAAGTGCCTCATCCAATCTGCTTTTAAACACCTTCAGGGATGGTGACTCCACCACCTCCCCAGGCAGCCCATTCCAATGCCAATCACTGTTTCTGTGAAGAACTTCTTCCTAATGTCCAGCCTAAACCTGCTCTGGCACACCTTAAGGCTATGTCCTCTTGTTCTGTCACTGGATGCCTGGAAGAAGAGACCAACCCCTGCCTGGCTACAACCTCCTTTCAGGTAGTTGTAGAAAGCAATAAGGTCTTCCCTGAGCCCCCTCTTCTCCAAGCTGTTATGTCTATTGTGCGTGTTTGGTGAGTTCTGCCGTCCTGGCAGTCTTGAATATAACTCCCTTGCAAGGGGTGCTATTGCCTGCTCACCATGCTAAGGCACACATCAAAGATGTTATTTTTAAGTGGTTCACATAGTTCTGCAAACTGTTCAGCAGGCATTCCGTATAATAGAATTAACTTGACACGCTTTCCAGAGTGAAATTCCAGATTGAAACTGAGACTGTAATTTGCATCACATCACAGATAGGACAAGAAAATAATAGTAAAGAAAAAAGGACAGACTGCATTCCAAGCACTTGATGCTGTCTGCATCTGTTTTAGAGTGCACCATAGGTAGAAGTATCCAGACTGGGAGGGTTATATGCAATACAATATTTCAAATTAATTTTCTTTGGATGAGGAAAATCCAGACGTATAGGTTCAGGTTATCAAATAATTATTTTTCATAATCCATTTTTTTGGAGTTAAATGAGTAAGAAATAAGAAACAAACCCAATATTTTTCTTCTGTAAATGATGCCTTTTGGAACAATCTAAAATATTGCACAAGTTGTATGTAAGGCTAGTCTGCAAGCTAAAGGATAATCTCCTTTCAAATGTTCATAGCCTGCAAGCTCTGCTATCTATCTAGCAATGGTTTCAGCAAACTTTTGTATACAGTCCTAGTAAAACTTCCTCGACTTTGATTTCAGTAATTGATTTACTGATTTCTCTGCCTCTGCAACCTTCCTTGTAAGGCAATACCACAGGTAATATATGTTTGCAAAGAAACTTGTTTGTTTATGTCCTCACTTCTGTTAGTGTCCTAAATCTATTGAGTCTTCTAATTAATTGGACCGTAGGACTTTTGCTTTGGCTTTTTATGTAAGTGCTGTATTGTTTCATAGAATCATACAATTGTCAGAGTTGGAAGGTACCACAAGGATGATCTACTTCCAGCCCGTCTGCCATGGACAGGGACACCTCACACTAGGTCAGGTTGCTCAGAGCCACATCCAGCCTGGCCTTAAAAAATTCCAGGGTCGAGGCTTCTACCACCTCTCTGGGCAATCTCTTCCAGTGTCTCATCACCCTCATGGTGAAGAGCTTCTTCCTAACATCCAATCTGAATCTACCCACTTTTAGGTTTGCTCCATTCCCCCCAGTCCTATCACTACCTGACATCCTAAAAAGTCCCTCCCCAGCTTTCTTGTAGCCCCCTCCAGATACTGGAAGGCCACAATAAGGTCACCTCAGAGCCTTCTCTTCTCCAGACCGAACAGCCCCAGCTCTTATAGTCTGTCTCCATAGGAGAGCAGCTCCAGCCCTCTGATCATCCTCATCTCTTTTCTCTGGACACATTCCAGCATCTCCAGATTTCAAGGTGAGTTCTCACTAGAGTGGAGTAGATGGGGAGAATTGTGTTAGGTTATTAAAACTGAGAATCGGACACAGAGGAGACACAAAATATGACCACACTTTTGCAAAGACCAGCAAAACATCAGTTGTTTTTGTATTTGCTCTTGACTAAAGGGGAAATAGGATAAACCAACTACCACAGGATACCACTTCAGTGCAAGATCCTGGTGTGGACAGGTTATATTCACACCCTTGTGTGTTCCAGAATAGCTTTCCTCTGCAGACGAATCCTCAGGTCAGTTGACAGGAATGCTGTTTCATCAATGTATGTATGTATATCTTAATCAAGGGTGCACACTGTTGGAGCTCTTTAGATTCCCAGAAATACTCTAAGCCTGACAGATAGGAAGCTGGTATTGGCTGAGTACATTCAGATAATTATTCACAAAAGCTGAGTCATTAATATTCCCATATGAATTAGTACCATTCCCATAATCAGCAGAAGAAAATGTGAACACACATAGAATTTTATCTCATTCAGTAAAACTCAATAAATGTTTAAGTGCTTTCAAGGACATATATTGAGTTGCAAATGTAACTCTTAAGAGCATTTTTCCCTCCCCCCCTCTGGTCAGAGACAAAATAACTATCAAAGAACAATAAAATCTTGGAAAAAAATCACAATATTCTGCAGCTGAAGAAATAGGGTGGTTGGCCAGTTCCTTCCAAGTGCTTTATTTAAGTTTTGTCTTATCCAAACCTTTAAAGAGCAGACTGTAACACTGTATGATAGTAGTAGTTACTTTGGTCTAGTAAATAAAGAGATAATTAAAAAAAATATATTTTTTTTAATATGAAACTGGCAAACTGATAAAATTCCTATTATGGAGGCAATTTTATACTTTAAACATGTGTATCTATCAGGGGAAATTACCTTTATGCAGACATCAGTGTGCCATTAAAATAGATATTAACTATATCAGTTGCATTGCAGTACATAAACTTTCTTTTCTTTCTGGAATTTGGTTCAAGCAGCCATTTAGGTCAGGCCTGCGCTATGAAGTTTTACTGGCATAGCTGTTGTTACTTTTATTTAATAGTCAATAGCCACCGGTTGCCTTTAATCTTTTATTTATAATAATCCTTTTATTTGTACATATTTGCCAATAGCCTTTCAAGTAAAAGACCCTGGAAGTCTGAGATATACATGCTGGAGCTCAGTGAGGGAAATAGACTTATGCCTCATAGGAGATTGTCAGAGAAATTAAATGAACTGGGCATGAAGTTTTAGGCGCAGGCACAGCCCTCAGACAGCATTAAGGAAATGCTTTGAGTACCACAGCTAGGACTGAGAAGGAAAACTATGTAAAAGATACCAAGCATTCTGGTACTATAGAATAATGACAATTTTCAGTTAATTGCTATGATTATTTATCTTGGTATGAACAAAACTTGCAAGTTAAGGAATAGTGTAAATGTTCAGTTGTGTCAATGATAACTACAGTTTATTATTTGCTAGTTTAATGTAAATTTTCTGCCAATAATAATTTTGATTAAGGGCATTGGAACTAGATCTTGCCCTGGCATAATTACAAAAAGACATACACAGGAGGATCCTATCTTCTTTGCTGCAGTTGGTCCTTAGTTAAAGCAGCACACAATCTGTGTGAAATGAAAAACAAGTATAAATATACATCACCTCAAAAATACAGCATGAAATTCTTCCTGGGACTACTTGATTAACCTGATCCATTAGCGACAAGAGACTATATGAGCAGAAAATGGCAAAGAACAACTACTTCAGTCATTACAGTCACGGTATTTTTGTGAAACAAGGGGATGAATATGATCTGGGTTTTGTATTTCTCTCAAGCTAGTCTGTAATCAAGAATCTGCTTCCTTTTTTTTTCTTTTTAAGGTGTAGGTTATATAAGTTCAAATAAGATGTGCATTAATCCTGGGCTGCTTCTGTTAGGTGGTTACATATACATAGCCTTAATAATGCCTCCTCCTCAGCATCTCATAAGTCTCTTGATCTGTTTCCAATGTGAGACTTCAAGCTGTAAAATGTCTCTTAGTGGTTAGATCTTATTTAGGACCTCTATAAAATTATGATTACCCATGTTCAGGAAAGGCAAATTCGAATTTGTCTTATAGGATAAAGGAGTACATATCTTAAAAGTGGAGTATGACCTCCTGTGTAGTCTTAAAATACAGGCTGAAAGACTTCATATTTGTTCTCTATGAGTATACTGAGGTGAGAGAAAAATCAGAGAGGAGGAAAAACAGATGGCATAGGGACATAGGAGCATAGCCTGTTTGCTAATTAATTAAGGCAGGACAGAAGAATGAGCTATTTATTTAAAATAAAAATAAGATTTTGGATCAGCTTTCTGAATAGTTTATATAGAATCATAGAATGGTAAGGTTGGAAGGGACCTCAAGGATCATCCAGTTCCAACCCCCTGCCATAGGCAGGGACAACTCCCACTAGGACAGGTCACTCAAGGCCTCCTCCAACCTGGCCTTGAACACCTCCAGGGAGGGAGCAGCCACAACCTCCCTGGGCAACCTGTGCCAGTGTCTCACCACCCTCACTGCAAACAACTTCCTCCTAACATCCAGTCTAAATCTCCCCTCTGCCAGTTTAAACCCATTGTCCCCCATCCTGTCATTACAAGACCTTGTCAATAGTCCCTCCCCAGGCTTCCTGTAGCCCCTTTCAGCTACTGGAAGGCTACTCTAAGGTCTCCTGGAAGCCTTCTCTTCTCCAGGCTGCAGAGCCCCAACACTCTCTCAGCCTGTCCTCATAGGAGAGCTGCTGCAGCCCTCTGATCATCTTGGTGGCCCTCCTCTGTACCCATTCCAACAGTTCCATGTCCTTCCTGTGCTGGGGGCTCCAGAACTGCACACAGGACTGCAGGTGGGGTCTGAGAAGAGCAGAGTAAAGGGGCAGAACGAAGATGGAGGTGGTTGGGCTTGTGAGCATGATTGACTGTGTTACAAAAGGTGGAAGTTTAGTGCGTGCTTCGGTCCCTGACCTTTAAGCCAGTTTAGAGCTTCATTTGCCAGTTTGGTAGTACCTAAACTGTATCTCTGCACCGTTGTGTATAGATGTCAATTAGCAAACACATCAGTTTATTAGAAATTGTGGTCTTTCAATCTGTGCCAATTCTAGTGCCAGAAAGGTGCAATACTCCAGTACTCAGTGGTTGGGAGTTTGTAGGACTAATGAGCAAGTGGTATTAATTTAGTCACTTCCAATATCTAATAATATTTTGTGGCACTTGATCCAGACCCATGTGGACTAGAGCTAGCCCTTGGACTACTGTAACTTTTGTTTCTATTTGGGCAAGTTGTCAGTTCAGGGTTGTGTGGTTGGTTGCTTGCTTTTTGTGGGGTTTTTTACCTGATTGGTTGGTTGGTTTTTGCGGGGAGTTTTTTTGTTTTGTTTGTTTTGTTACAGTTTCTAAAGATTTATCTGACACAAAAGAGAACTGCTGCTCTGCAGATGAACAGCCACTGCTTTGTGCCAGACAGGAGGCATAAAACAGCCCTACGGGTGCTTTAACAGTAGCATCACAGCATAGGCACAATGCAGAGCTCATAGAATGACTCCTACATTCCTCAGCTATCAGACGAGAGGTATTGGCAAGTAAGGTGTGGATGTACCCTTGGCCTTGCTCCATAGCCAGCCTACTGCTCTGGTCCTATGCTAATGGCAGACATCTATCATTTGGACCTTGTTAACCCTGTCTCTGTTTTTCATTACCATTTAAGGGCTGTAATACAGGAAAAAATAAAAGTACTATCCAAGGCATTCAACCTTCATAGACACCCTATAATTTTCTCTGGCAAGTGTAAGCTAAATTTTGATGTGCTGGTGTCAAAGTGAGAGGATTTCCAGGAAGGAAATTTGTAAGGTGATATTCCTGGGGAGCCCAAACAGAACCGTTTCAGAGATGCTGGGAGCACTGAGAGGCAACCAAAATATGTTATAAGAAGTCCAGGAAATGAGACATAAGAAGTAGAGATTTTACAAAATTAATTTGGATATCATCTCCCAGTCCCTTCTAGGAGACCTCCAGTGCTTTGTCAGAGGAGATAAAAGCTCTGTTATCCATGCAGTTAAGAGTGTCTGTGTGAATGCAGGAGCCAAACCACAGAGCTCTCAGTCTGCAAGAGCAAAACAGATTGATGAGGTGCTCAATGACCTGACTGTCTTGACCCAAAAAGTTTTCAAGGAAGTAGAGAAGATGTGAAAACTACTGCCCAACTTGGAAAATGCTGAGAAATGAAGGAATTAAATAATTAGGTTACAAAGAAGAAGATTTCAGGCTGTAGTAGGAGCTAGCTTTCTGGGTAAGACATTTTGAACATCCAAAAGGCATAGGTAGGAAAGGATATTTTTCATTCCGCTCCTATTTTGCACTGTATTTATAATCTTCAGAAAGCAGAGGCAAGAAATTGGATTGCCTCAGTTTAAACAATGTTATCTTTGAAGAGAAAACTCCTTGTGATAACTGTGTGACTGTAATGAACAAAAAGAAGGATTTCAGTAGACACCTTAAGTGACCCACCTCTGAAGGTGCTTCAGTATTTACCCGCAGGAAAAGAAATCTCATCATCCAAAGCTTAAATGAATCTGCAACATGCACCTTAGAACTACCCATCCATCTCAGCTGGATAAGAGACACTTGAGTGCTAGAAGGAAGGAAGAAAGAAATTTAATCCAAACCCTAAAAGGGATGAGATAGTATTTGTTCCTTACACAGCCAAAAGCCCTTGAGGCATTCTAGAGTAATTGGTAGCATGCCAGTTTCTTGTTCATTGAGATGAAGGCTAAAGATGAAAAGCCCCAGCAAAAGACAAAACAACTACTAGTGAGAATACTAAAGGAGGATGCTTGGTCTGTACGAATTCTGATATGATGTGGCCTTGCTTGAGAGAGTCTGGCAGTCAATGTTCTTTAATAGCTAGGCAAGCAGAGTAATTTATAAAATAGTTGGAAATCTAGCTGCAAGGAATCCAAAATATTTTAACAATACATAAGGTTTTCTTCATTGCACTTGGGATTCTGAATTACAAATATTTTATTTCTAAGTAGGTTTAAATAGGAAAGCCAGCCATTCTGGCACTTTTAGCAAGGCAATAGAGAAATTAAAGGATGTGAATTTGTTAACTACTGTTTCTTTTGATGGCATGCTCAGCTGTCAACAGTGTGCCAGAACACAACGTCTTACAGTCTGCTCTCTGGTTCCTAGAGCAGTAAAGTACTGGATAACCTTGTGAATAGAGAAACTTGCCTTATTCAGGTATTGAGGGTTGCCACATAGATATCTAGATGGGAAAAGACTTTTTTTTTACAAGAGCTTGTAGTGATAGGATGAGAGAGAATGGATTAAAGCTTGGGGAGAGCAGATTTAGACTTTCTTGAGGAAGAAATTATTTACAGTAAGGATGGTAAGATGCAGGAACAGGTCACTCAAGAAGGTCATGGATTTCCCCTCCCTGATCTAGTGGAATGTTTCCCTGCCCATTGCAGGGTGGGGGGGGTTTGAACTAGATGATCTTTAAAATCCCTTCCAACCCAAACCATTCTGTGAATCTATGAATATATGTTGCAGAATTGACAAAAAGCTAAATAAAGCCTGAAATCTTGCCTAGGTCTCCTCTTGTCTTTTGCCAGGCAACTCAAGTGCATGATCATCAGACTTCCCTATTAATCAGATTTTTAAAAAAATTGCTTGGTTACAGTGCTGGGTCTAAGGTGACTACATATGTATGCACTGCACTGTATCTGATGTGCAAAGCCTTTTATACAGCATAGACGGTCATATTGCTTAGGCATGTAACAAGAATTAGCTTGAGCAAAGCCAAACTTACAAGCTCCCATTCTGTGACTGCTCTGCTGAATGCATGCCAACCCAGAAAAACACCTATTCTACAGTTCAGCTGCTATTTGGGAGCAGGCTAAATACCACTTTCTCCTCCCTGAGGAGATGGTAAATTGCATAAGGAGGCGCTGGAAGCCTGGATGTAGTCTGGTGATTTGAAGAAGGAAGGAGCCACAGGAGGTAGGAAGCTGGAACATGTTGTACAGCCTGAGGGCTCCCTAATCCATTTTGTATAAGGTCCAACTGAAATAGCCTCTAGGCACTTAAGATCAGGCTGGAGCTAAAACTATCTGTACAAGTTCTTTGCTGAGATTATTAACAGAAATATCATACACAGTCAATAGGATGCCTGTCAGGTGGCTTCTGTGATTTTAGGGCAAGCACTAAGTAACATATAATGAATTGTGGTGCAATAGATAGATATGGATGTGCTGGAACACGTCCATAGAAGGGCCAGTGAGGATCATCAGAGGGCTGGAGCACCTCTCCTGTGAAGACAGGCCGAGAGAATTGGGGTTGGTCAGTCTGGAGAAGTGAAGGCTCAGAGGATACCTTATTGTAGATTTCCAGTATCTAAAAGTGGCCTACCAGAGAGCTGCTGAGGGACTTTTTAGTATGTCAGGTAGTGGGAAGGACTAGGGGCAATGGATCCAAGCTAGAGGAGGGGAGATTTAGATTAGATGTTAGGAAGAAGGTCTTCACAATGACGGTGGTGAGACTGGCACAGGTTGCCCAGGGAGGTGGTGGAAAACCCATCCCTGCATGTTTTTAAGGCCAAGCTGGATGTGGCTCTGGGCAACCCGTTCTAGTGGAGGGTGTCCCTGCCCATGGCAGGGGCATTGGAACTAGATGAGCCTTGGAGCCCCTTCCAACCCTAACAATTCTGTGATTCTGTATTATCCATGGTTTATACATGGGTTCAGTTTCCAGAGGTTTTGCAGAAAGGCAAATAGAGCAGAATATACTTCACTCACTAATTTAGCACTTATGGGCTAGAATTGCAAGGTGAGGGAGGAAATAGCATTATGTTGCAGCAGGCCCTAGGAAACCATCGTGGACTTTGTTCAAGATAGCACATGGGCTAGTCAGCCTTCCTAAAAGCTAAATGGAAGGGGCAGTCAAATTACTTTATTGAATCAGCTAGCTAAAAATCCAGATGTCCCTGCCTGGAATCCTGTGCCATGAATACAAGTGTGGGAGAAAAAGAAACTTTTGAATAAGAAGTTAGACACAGAATGTAACCAGAAATTGGAAAAAGTAAACAAGAAGAAGAGGAGTCGTGAGGATGAATGCATATTTTATTTTCAGACATTGCAGGATTAATGTATCCTCTCCTTCTTACTCAGTGTTTAAAATCAATCTCTCCTATGCTTGAATTTGAAAAGACTTTATATANTTACTACAACACTGTCCAAGGCTGAACGCCAGAAGAGGAAGCAGCAGACAAGATGCAAGACAAAAGTCCTTCTGAAAAAAGCACAGCATATATAAGAGTGTGCATATATATATATATATATTTCCCCCCCCCCAAGATAACAAAGCAAAATTAATTTGGATAGATTGGTCAAAATTTCTGTAGAAATCCATATATTTTACTGGAAATGAAGTAAGTGAAACAAACCAAATAGCTGTAGGTATGGCTTAAGATCAAATCCAGAAGAATTAAAAAAACCCAAACATTTCTATCATATCAAGTGGGACACCTTGCAAAACAACAATTGCACCTTGCAATTTTGTAGACAGCATTAATAGTTCAGAAAATATTTGCAAAAGTTTGCTCTGGTGTCAGAGGATATGTTCACACACCATATTTTTTCCAAGCTAATGACAGATATGCACGATGTTGCTTAGCATTTTGGGAAAAAACTTTATGTCTGGAATGTGCTGATTGGAGTCATCAGTCGTACCTCAGATTTTACATAACAGAGAGTTTAAAGCAAAAGAAGTACTCCTTTCATCAGCAACCTGCAGGCATGCCAGTTAGAACTTAAATTCCGTGTCACTGCTGTGTCTTTATCTCTGTTTACAAAGCAGGTATTTTAGCAGCATATATATATATATATATACACACCTTATCTAGCATCAAAGCGTTAGATACTACACAAATGTATCATAATAATCCATTCCCTGAAGAATTTACATTTCTAGAGATAAAAGTGAGGATATGAGGTATTTACATGCATCTGTGTATGTAGTAGTGGAATAGCAAGGTATGTAATTTGGCAAGTGTTCTGTTAGATCCACAGTTTTACTTCTGTATTTGTTAATCGTGAAGTGGGGTTTGGCTGGCAGAGAGTTGAACTAAACTGAAAGACAAAAGGAATGCTTACCCTTTATTTTCTAGCGGAAAAGGAGGGATAGAAGTTAAGTGTGAGCAGATCATCACCTAGGAGCTTGAAGCAAAACGTCAGCCTTTTGCTGAAAAGTTCACCATGACACTATCCACTATCTGGCCAGCTCTAAAAGTTCTTTTTACCATTAGATATGCATGTGGCTGTTAGCTGCAATACATACACCTAGAAAGATTTTAGAGCTGTGAGAGCCTTGTCCACAGCCAACAGCCAAGTTGAGCTGGCCTTGCTCGTTTTTTTCCTTTTGCTTTCCCTGAAAAAGTAATTTCTGATGTAGCTTTTGCCTGTACCAAAGGGCCAAATTACCAAATGGTGTTACACATTCACAGATGGGAATGAGAACCCTGACACTTAAAAATCATAGGATCATAGAATGGTAAGGTTGGAAGGGACCTCAAGGATCATCTAGTTCCAAACCCCCTGCCATAGGCAGGGATACCTCCCACTAGTACAGGTCACTCAAGGCCTCGTCCAACCTGGCCTTGAACACCTCCAGGGAGGGAGCAGCCACAACCTACCTGAGTAACCTGTGCTAGTATCTCACCACCCTCACTGGAAAGAACTTCCTCCTAACATCCAGTCTAAATCTTCCCTCTGCCAGTTTAAACCCATTGCCCCTCGTCCTGTCATTGCAAGACCTTGTCAATAGCCCCTCCCCAGCCTTCCTGTAGGACTCATTCAGATATTGTGGAGGGGAGGGCTACTCAGTAAAAGGAGTCCCCTAAAGTGATGTTTGAATATGGGAGTGGGGGGATGAGTGTAGGAAGTTAGGGAATGCTGCTCTGGAACCTATAGCACCTGCTATACATTGCTTGCCTCTGAGCTCACAATACAGCTGGCATAGTATCAAGTATTACAAAGGGTATCAGCAGTGGGATTTTAGTAAAAGCCTCTGTGTTTAATAATTAGTGCTTTTTTAAGACTAAAAATTTATCCAGCATTAAGTAGAGAAGGACCTAATAAAATCCCATTTGTGCAAGTCTTTCTCTTATTTCAATAAGTATGGCTCTTTGTAGAGCAAAGAACCAATAGTAGGATTTGCGATATTTTTCCTAGAGATAGTTAACATCTTTCCACCTTACCACTTCAATTTTTTTCAGTTTTATTGTCTGAGCTGCCAGTGTTTTTTGTCCCCTTCTTTGCAATCACTTTATTTTTAGCTTTTGACCTCCTCTTTTTCCTTCACCCCTGAAGCACTGATCTAGCTTCTAAAAGCTTTGAAAAACATGTATCCATGAAGTTCCTTCTCCTTGACCCTTTCCTGACTGCTGCTGGAAGTACAGTTCTATGTTACATCCATACATTTCAACCTGTCCTTATAGTTACCATAGAAACTGGCCACGGGGCTGTGTAAAGCCACTGATGAGGTGAGGAATGGATAAGACTTTCGGTTCCTAAAACAGAATAATAAATGTAAGGCTGGGAATGAATCTTACTCTAATTGTTCAGGATGCACACCCATCAAAGTTGGTGCTGTAGAGTAACATTCAAATAACCTATAGCCTTCAAGGAAATGTATGCATTGCTCCAGCCCAGTTGATTTTCTCACACTGCCATGGAAAGTCATCATGTTCCCAAAGTGACCTGTCAATGTGGAAGCTGTCACAGAAGCTGATAATACTCTTGTGCCAGAAAACACCTCAGAGTCACAAAAAGTTGAAACAGAAATGCTGTAGGATGCTTTGATCTTTAACAGGGGAAGCTCTTGCTCTTTGTTGCATCTGCACAGGCTTGTGCAAGAGCAGTTTTTTGGCCAGGTAAACAAGATTGAATTCAGCTCGCTTCAGTTCTGGGACAAAATCCAATTTTCTCTTTGAAAAGAGGTGATACTAGGTTTTCTGCAGCTTTAGAGTCTAGGTTATTGTTTTCAGCTGGGCAAAGTGAACACTGAGCACAGGTATTCTGCTCTGAAAATCTCTAGGTGTGAGGTGAAGACAGGCTGATTAAAGTTGAGCCTGGCAAACCTGCAGCTGGTGAATATGGCAGAAACTCATCTGACATCCACTCAGCGTCAGCAATCCATTTTGCTTCAGAATGTGGGTGGGATTTTGGGTGGCATTCAAGTGATACCACTGCAGGCCCAGAACACTGAGGTGCTGGAAGCTTGAGTCTTTTTCCATCTCCTGTCATGCTCTCAGGTTTAAGTTCCTTCAGTGGTAAGAAGCTGCTAGGAGAAGACCCATAAAGCCTCAGTTTTGTAACTTCAGGAGTGAACAGGAGACAGATTTGGTTATGGAGGACTTTGGAGATGTCTATTTAGCAGAAGGTTTAATGAACAAAATGCTCTGTGTGCTTCACTGATCTGGTAAAAGGTGATGAAAGGCTTTCATGAATGGCAAGAATGGCCCATGATCCATAACAACAGATGCTCCAGACAGATGTGGGCAAGTACAACTTGCTCTTAGAGCCAACCAGAAGTTACATGACTGTACCCTTCCTGAGTTGAGGCTAACAATAAACTTTCAGGAGACGTTGTTAGTTCAGGGCTGGTGTGATGCTAGCAGCAGCCACATGGCTTTGGCAGGATATGGACAAAAATGCTGAATCTGCTGATTTGTCTTACTGTCAGTTTGGGATGCTGTTTTATTTCTTCCAAGCCAGGCAGCTGCTCACTGGCAGCTGGAGTAAGAACACTGCACTCTCAGTTCCCACAAGCTGCCGAACAGCTGTCAAGGAGAAGCTAATTTTTATTAACTGCTTTTCCTAACTCCATTTGGATTGTGAGCAACTTTGTGTCCAGTTACCAGATCTTAGCAACTGCTGATGTGAGATACTGGTCTCATTTATCCTGGTCTTGTTTACTAACAATCAGTCCAGAGCCACACATTTATTCCATCACACTTGCTTTTCATTTACTTTTATTACGAATGCCACAAGACTGACTTCCTCTCCCCTCCAATACCATTCATTCTTGCTGAATTCTGAAATTTGACCCAGACTAGACCTCAGCC
>VWYK01126714.1:206-15913 GCA_013399775.1 Semnornis frantzii | reverse complement strand
GGGTCAAGTCTCTTCTTCAGTGGACATTTTNATCACCAGGGTCAAGTCTCTTCTTCAGTGGACATTTTTCCAGGAGAACTCTGTCCCTTCTGCCTTCAATCCTGATCTGTGTGTTCCTGAATCTGGTTCCAGAATGCAGCTCCTGAATTCAGTTCCCCTCTGCTGCTGATTCCAGCCTGGGACTTCCACAGTGCCTGCCCCCAGCATTAGTGGTGACAATGGTGACTTTCATTTCCAACACAGATTGGGCTCCATATTGGTTTGTGTCTCTGTCTCTATTTCACTGGATTGTTCTTCTTTCCATCTTAGATGGCTTAGTTTCTTTCCTAGCCCATCAGTCTCTCTCTTATTCTCTTTCTCTTTCTTTTGGGAAGGCAGGGGGTTCATAGAGAGCCTCTGACACTCATCCAGGCTTAGCCCTAACCTGTGATGAACACAATCACATCTTTTATGTCGACCTCCCTCTAATCAGTTTGACTTATTGGCCAAATTAAAGAGGAGTGACTGAAGAGTGAACATCCAAAAGACAGTTAAATTTGTGCAAGTTTCACAGGAACTGCCACCTGACAGGGGAAGAGAAACCCAGTTAGTGGCCTTCCCAAGAAAAAATGTGAGTTGATTAGCCATCTCTGGTGATTTGCCTGCTGATGAACCAGTTGGCAGATCACAGAACCATGGAATACTTCATGTTGGAAGGAACCATCTGCCCAAGCTCTCTGCTCTGAGCAGGGACACAGTGGACTAGACCAGGTTGCTCAGAACTACGATGTGTGCCAAGCTATGTACCTCACAGACCAGTGCTGGAGGGAAAAGAGTCAGCTGGAACTGCTGGAAAGTTCTGAGAATCCTCAGCAAAGATGCAGGAGGATGGATCTGAAGGCACTGAGGCAATTGGTAGGTAGATTCCTGAGGCTAATGGTGCAAACAGGCGAGCAGGCTGAATAGTTTGACTTTCTGCCACAAAAGGTCACAGGGTAATACAGTGACAGAGGAGATCAGTGTGGTGCTTTCAGTTCCAGCTCTAGCACAGAGTGTAACACCAGCCCAGTTGTCTAATCAGCAACTACATCAGATTCCCATAAAACAGGGATGAACTGCTTGCTTTACAGGTGACTGAGAGGTCAGTTGCTCTTGTTAAAGCAAGGCTTTGGAGTGTTAGAGGAGCCTATAGAATGCAAATGGAAGGCAGAAGAGAGTGTAGTCTGTGTAGCCTTATCTCATACATTTCAGGTAAGGAACAGCCACTAGACTGGGACCAGGGCTGATTTCTCCTTTAAATGCACCCTCTGAAAATCTCCACTTCAGTTTCAGCCAACAAGTGTGAGTCTTTTGGGGAGTCTTCTTTTTCCTTCAGGTATGAACTCTTCTCTACCATGCTGCAACCTGCTTTAGTGGGAGGTGCTCCTGGCCATGGCAGGGGGATTGGAGCTGGGTGATCTTTAAGATCCCTTCCAACTCAAGCTATTCTATGATTCTATCATCTTCTCATACAATCAGGGCTTTGAGATACAGTCACCTGTCCTGGCTTTGCTGGGATACAATCCTGGGTCAGCCATGGGCTGAAGGTCATTAGTAGTTCTGAGTCATCTCTGCAGCAAACAGGGGTATCCTCAACTGGATCAGGTTGCCCAGAGCCTTGTTGAGCCTCACCTTGAATATTTCCAGGGATGGTGCCTCAACTACCTCCATGGGCAATCTGTCCCAGTGTCTCAGTTCCCTCTTGNCCTTGTCCTGGCATTCCCAGGCCTTGTCAATAGTCCCTCCCCAGCCTTCCTGGAGCCCCCTTCAGATCCTGCAAGGCTACTCCAAGGTCTCCTGGAAGCCTTCTGCAGGCTGCAGAGCCCCAACTCTCTCAGCCTGTCCTCACAGCAGAGCTGCTGCAGCCCTCTCAGCATCTTTATGGCCTCCTCTGGACCTGCTCCAACACTTCCATGTCCTTCCTGTGCTGGGGGCTCCAGAACTGCACACAGGACTGCAGGTGGGGTCTGAGGAGAGCAAAGTAAAGGGGCAGAATCCCCTCCCTTGCTTCCAGCCTTAGCAACTCTATGGATACTTGTGGTGGTATCAGAGGATTATGAACAGTAAATAAGTTCTGACAATTGGGATACAGAGCACCAAGCTTCTACTACATCCTTGTAGGCTTGCCAAGTATCTTTGATACGACAGCCACAGACAACTGCTGGCATATGGTGTGGGTTGTAATTGAAGCTTTGTTAATAATTAGAGGGGTTCATTCTCAAGTGCCTCCCTGCAGATTCTTGAGATTTTGTGCAGGTCATACTTCATGAGATTACAACTACCATAAATACCTTTTGGTTTTCTTCCTAGGTCTCAAATGAGCAGCTGTTATTACTTTCCTACATGACCTTCTCCACTCCAGAGATGCCAATACTTAAAATAGCAATATGGGTTCAAGAATTGAAATGGTTTACATTTGAATTTTTTTTCCCCCCTCTTGATGACAAGTCCTTCTCATCTAGAAAAACTTGGTTTTGCAGTGGCTTTCTGGTCCTTTCATAAGAGTTGGAAAAGATTGGCATTTTGTTACTTCATGTGCATGGTGCTACTAGCAGTGTTGAGTTGATGGTTGGACTTGCTGGTCTGAAAAGTCTCTTTTCAATCAAAACAATTCCTTGGAGGTGTTCAAGGCCAGGCCGGAGGAGGCCTTGAGTGCCCTGTGCTAGTGGGAGGTGTCCCTGCCTATGGCAGGGGTTGGAACTGAATGATCCTTGAGGTCCCTTCCAACCTTACCATTCTATGATTCTAATTCAATGATTTCTTGAGTTGTTCCCTACACTTTGGTTAAAACAAAACAACAAAATATCTACTTGCTGCAGATCCATTCATAAAATAGTTCTGGGATCAACAAAGATCATTTGATGCAAGCTAGGAAGAGAAAAAAAAAAAATCACTTCCCAGAGTAACCTCTCAAGCCTTCAGAATGGCCTGGAGGGCTTATAAATTAAGATGAATAACAGCAGACAAGAATAATGGCTGCAAAAGCTTCTCACACTGAATCCCAGGATGGTGGGGGTTGGAAGAGACCTTTGGAGATCCTCTAGCCCACCCTCCCTGCTAAAGCAGGGTCACACATGGCAGGCTGCACAGGGTCACAGTGTGTGGCTTTGGAATCTCTCTGGAGAAGAAGACTTCTCAGCTTCTCTGGGCAATCTGTCCCAGTGATCTGTCACCTTCAAGAAGTTCCTCTTTATGTTCAGAGGGAGCCTCTTGGATTTCAGTCTGTGGCCACTGTCCCTTGTCTGGCCATTGGGTACCACTGAGAAGGTTCTGGCCTCACCCTTTTGCCCCCTCCCTTCAGCTGTTGATCAGTATTGAGGAGATCCTCTCTCAGTCTGCTCTTCAGGCTAAAATGTCATTACTTCATTTCATAGGGTGGTTAAGCTAAGCCAAAAATATGGATCCTGTGAAATACCAAGTTATGGAAGACTATTTTTGCATTCCTTTGTATTTTCACCACAGCCCATTTAATCGGCATAGGTTTTGAGGTTATTCACAACTTTTGTTCTGTTTGACAAGGTCATTTGATTGACCTCTCCTACACTGAGATCCATCTGCCCACATTGCTATGAGCAGCAGGACAGCATTTGTTAATATTAAAAATGGAAAATACTTTACTTGGTGATGTCCTTACTCCTTGTGAGTACTTCTGTCCTCTACAGAACACAGCTTGGTAGTTATGATGTTCAGATCAACTATTTCTGTAGTTTATTACCAGCTCAAGTTTTTGTTTGTTTGTTTGTTTTTTCATCCTAGAGATGTTTAAAAAAGGATATTAAGCTTAATAACTTCTTCAAAACTAGGTTATAGAAGGATGTCAGATGTGAAATAGGTGAACAGATGGATTTCTACTCTTGTGAGCTGAACTGCATTAAATGAGAAGTAATTAGCTCAAATTACATGGTCATTAAAAGGTCACTTAGAAGTAGGGAAAATAAAAGGGTCATGAATATCATCACAAAAAAAAAAATCCATGCCAACTTTTATTTGAGGAATAATAATAATAATAGTTTTTAGCAATGTCAAGGGTCAGGTCTGGGCCAGTCACTATTCAAGTGCCAGAGGCTCTCCATGAGCCCTTCTGCCTTCCCAAAGGGAAGAGAAAGGGATTAAGAGAGACAGATGAATTGGCAAAGAAACTAGATCAGCTGTGATGAACAACCCAGTGCAATGGAGACAAAGAGCTACAAAGCAATATGGAACCCAAGCCTTGATGGCAATGACAGTCACCACTGTCACCACTGCTACTGGAGGCAGGCACTGGGGCAGCTCCAAGCTCAACTCAGCAGCAAATGGGAACCAGACTCAGGAACACACAGGCTGGGGTTGAAGGCAGACAGGACAGAGTTATCCTGTTACAGCAGCCAGAGAAGAAGGGCTTGACCTTGGTCACTCCCTCAGCTTGATCCTCAAGATGCCATCCATGGGTTGGAATCCCTTGTTGCTCACTCTTACCCACAGATGGACTTCTAATTTCCTTCCTTCCAAGGCAGGGCACAAAATATGGCAGTGGCCTTGCTTTGCAGAGGAGCAAGTCTAAGCTAGAGCCTTACTGCGACCCAGCCCTTGTGAGTACCTCTCCCCATCAGCATTCTCATTCTAGAAGCAGCCATTGGCTGTATGAACCTGTCCTGAGCCTCAGTAAGTGCCCTCCCTGAGCTGAGTAGAACTGGCTCTGTTCTAGCTCAAACGTAGACAGCAATACATCTTGCCTCCAAAGAAATCAGTTAAAAGCAAGCCTAGCACAAATGAACTCTGCACACTGAGGATTAAATTACTCTGCACATGATTAAATGGCCATGGTGGTGTTGGCTTGGTGATGGTGTTAGAGGTCTTTTCCAATTGAACAGTTCTATGATTCTATTCTACACTGAAAAAGTAGAAATAAACTTCTGTAGGAATATTTCTTCTTTCACTTCCTGGGGGACTGCAAATACCTGAGGCAAGAAGCAAGACTTCAAAAGTGAAGGCACAAATCCTTGATTCTTATTTTTCCAGTCAGAGGGAAAATAAATTCCATATTCCAATTGATCCATGAAGCTGACCAAGATCATGCAGTCTTTCACCCTTATAGATCCTTTCACCCTATGGATCCATTACACATCAGGATTTTTCCTAGCCAATATTTGGCTAAGAAAAAGGCCACTGCTTGATGAATGGTCCTTCTATTCCTGCTTTGTCTGAGCTCTCTGATCCCCCTTTGTTTCACTGTCTGGCTTTAGCTTTCTCTTTGGCTGAGGTTGAGGTGGGTACTGTTATTACACTGCGAGTGCTTGGCTTGTGTAGCTGGGTTTCTGTCACTATTTATCAGAATAAACTCTCTTTCCCTTTCACTGGCTTCCCCAGTTAGTCTGAAGCTGGATCAAGGCTGTCTTAAAATATCCACTGCCTATTTTTTTCACTTACATAAAAATAAATCTAGGGCAGTTAGTAGAACTGCTACAGATTTATGGCAGATTTATGGTCAAAGGCTGACCCAAGTTTCTGCTGAGGAATACTTTTTCTCTGAAGGTATACTCCTAAGGGTGACACCAAGCTGGGTGGGTGGGCTGATCTGCTGAAGGGCAGGAAGGCTTTGCAGAGACATCTGGACAAACTGGATAGATGGGCTGAGGCAAGGGGTATGAGATTCAACAAGGTCAAGTGTTGACTGCTGCACCAGGGCCACAACAACCCTGTGCAATGTCGCAGGCTTGGGGAAGTGTGGCTGGAGAGCTGCTCAGCAGAGAAGGACTGGGGGGTGTTGATTGATAGGTGGTTGGATATGAGCAGCATGTGCCCAGATGGCCAAGAATGACAAAGACTATTAGGAATNAGTTGTTTGCAGTGAGGGTGGTGAGACACTGGCACAGGTTGCCCAGGGAGGTTGTGGCTGCTCCCTGCCTGGAGGTGTTCAAGGCCAGGTTGGAGGAGGCCTTGAGTGATCTGTTCTAGTGGGAGGTGTCCCTGCCTATGGCAGGGGGTTGGAACTGGATGAGCTTTGAGGTCCCTTCCAACCTACGCCATTCTATGATTCTATGAATAGTGTGCCCAGAAGGTCTAGGGATCTGATTGTCCTCCTCTGTTCAGTATTGGTGAGGCCACATCTGAAATGCTGGATTCAGTTTTGGGCCCCTTACTGCAAGAAGGACATTGTGGTGCTGCAGCTGGTCCAAAGTGAAGCAGCTAAGCTGGTGCTCTTGAATATAAGTCTGCTGAGGGATGGCTGAGGGAACTGGGGCTGTTTAGCCTTCAGAAAAGGAGACTGAGGGGAGACCTCATTGCTTCTACAACTACCTCAAAGGAGGCTGGAGCAAGGAATCGGGTTTGTCTCTTCTCAAATGCAACAGGTGATGGGACAAGAGCAAAAGGCTTCAAGTTGTGCTGAGGGAGATTCAGGGTGGATATTAGGGAAAAATTCTCCACAGAAAGGGTTGTCAGGCATGGAACAGGCTTTCCAAGGAAGCAGTGGAGTCACCATCCTTGGAGGCATTTACAAGTGTGGATGTGATGCTTAGGCACATGGCTTAGTGGCAGTGGCTTAGCAGTAGGGGGCAGATTGTTAGCTCTGGGTGAGCAGAGACTTGATCCCAAAGGCCCCTTCCAACCTCAACATTTCTATGATTCTATAATTTTCACACATTTTGGGAAAATAAACAATTTGATGTATTCATTGTGTTAGAAGGTTGATGAGAAAATGTCCATGATGAATATGAATTCCCCTCTGCTTTATTCCCATGGAGGATATTTGGTTGTGGTGAACACCTGCAGATGGTGAGATCTGGCTGAGCTGTCTATAGTTAGCATGGGTTAAAGACTTTCAAAGGGCTACAGCAAGGAAAAAAAAAAGACAAAGTCACCCTAAAGCTGGTGACAGGATTGTCCTGAGGCAAGAGGGATTTTAAGGCCTTTATTGCCTCTTGAGGAGATAATGTCAAGTAGAGAAGATTGATAAGGACATTTCTTGCAGGAATGTAGTGTCTCCTATCTGAGAAACATCAGGTTAAACTGAAGATCTATTCACACTTGAGCAAGCAGGCTGGAGTGAACATGCTGGCACTCAGGAGTTTGCTTTAGAAGAACATCACAGCACACAAATACCAACAGGATTTCTGGCAGCCTTCTCCAGAGGCAATCTGGCACGGAGATAATGTAGGTGGGGGCTATTTCTTTTCACTAGAAGATATTTTGTATTGACAGATGCACTGTGTACAAATCTGGTGGAGATAATTACAGAAACATAGAATTCCAGAGTGGTGGAGGTTGGAAGGGATCTCTGGAGATCATCTAGCCCATTCCCACTGCTAAAGCAGGGGTACCCACAGCAGGCTGCCCAGGATCACAACACTCAGGTGGGTTTGGAATCTCTCCAGAGAAGAAGACTCTGCAACCTCTCTGGGCAGCCTGCTCCAGGGCTCTGGCTGGCACCTTCAAGG
Organism: Semnornis frantzii; assembly: GCA_013399775.1. NCBI lineage: Eukaryota > Metazoa > Chordata > Aves > Piciformes > Ramphastidae > Semnornis > Semnornis frantzii. The sequence goes on along the minus strand of VWYK01126714.1, from coordinate 8,480 downwards.
TAAAGAAGTTTCTCTTCATGTTCAGATGGAACTGGGCACAAGAAGACTCTGGACTCATCCTCTTGACCCTCAAGATTTAGATACTGATAAGCATCTGCTACAAACACAGAGCACAAGTGAAGAGCTTGGTCTCAAGAGCAGGCACAGCTTTGCCCATCACTGTCACACCCTCTGATAAAGAAGTCTGAGGTGATTCTCTTTAAGTGAATTGACTGAAAACAATGATAGGTGCTTTGGATTTAATTTTCAGGGGAAAAAAATGAAACTATATTCTCTATAATGCAGACAGTCACAGGACCTTTTTTTCCCATTGGCTCAAGTGTGAGAGGAACTATTGATTCCCAAGGCTTTGCTGGTTTTCAGTTGCTCAGTTTTGACACTTTGGTTTCGATTGCCAGTTTGGTTTCTACATACCAGTTTATTTTCCTTACAGGCCATCTGAAGTTAATAGCAGTTCTGTCACTGGATACAGCATGCAAAACTAAAATTAGGGCAGTGGAGTAGGAAGCAGATGTCCAAAAGTTTGCTGCCAAACCAAGGCTTAACTAAACTAAGAGCTTAGTGTTCTTTGATTTTTTTTTTTTCCCTCTTTTTCCCCCCTCTTTGATCCCAGGTCTGTCTTCTGACCAAAAGGATCAGATTTAGAATCACAGAATCATTTTGGTTGGAAGAGGCCTTCAATATCAAGTCCAACCACTAACTCAGCACTGCCAGGTCAGCACTAAACCATATCTCTCAGCATCACATGTACATGGCTTTTCAATCCTGCCAGGGATGGGGATTCCACCACTGCTCAGAGCTTGGCAACCCTTTTGGGGAAGAAATTGTTCCTCATGTCCAACCTAAACCTTCCCTGGTGCAACTTGAGACCAGTTCCTCTTCTATCCATCTTATTACAAACTCCTTTGAGGTGGTTGTAGAGAATGAGGTCTCCCCTCAATCTCCAGGCCAACCAACCCCACTTCCCTCAGCTGCTCCTCATTTGTTCTCTGCACCCTTCACTAGCTTCATTGCACTCCACTGAACACCCTCCAGCACCTCAGTGTCCATCTTGTAGTGAGGAGCCCAAAAGTGAACCCAGTCTTCAAGGTGCAGCCTCACCAGTGCTGAGTACAGGTGGCAATCCCTGTCCTGCTGGCCACACTACTGCTGATCCAAACCAGGGTGCTGTTGGCCTCTTGGCCACACACCAGCTCATAGTAGGGTGCCAACCAACATCCCCAAGTCCTATGCCACTGGGCAGCAGCAACTTTAGACACAAAAACTCTGTGTTTGTTTTGACTTTTGATAGCCAGAAAGATCATACCAGAGGAATTTGTTGGTAAAGAATACAAATGTAGGAAGAAAAGCAATGTATCTGCATACCTACCATAGAATCATTATGGTTGGAAAAGACCTTTGAGACCAAGTCCAACTATCAGTGACTTGTTGATGAGTGTAGAAAGAAACACAATTTGCTTACAGCCTTGATTGATGTTTTCTCTGAGGCACCTAGGAATTGGGCTATTCCATCACCCAGGGCAGGTATTTCTATCTCCAGAACCTCAGAGTTGATTAATATATGTGTAAATCTGGTTTCTACCCCACTTTACCACCTCAGAGCTATTACTTATGGCAGCTTAAAAGGGAAACAAACAAACAAAAAAAGCAGTCCTATGGAATCTTACAGCTGTATCTGTATCAATTAAACCTGAATATGGCATTACCAAACCAAAAGGGCTGCCCAGACTTCCAAACTGCCAGCACATTTCAGAAGAACTCCGTGATGAAGTGATTCATACCCTACTTCACAGCAACCTATTGATCCCAGAGTATAATATGCTGAACAGCACATTCCTGCAAGGAATTTGCTGATGCATTGACAAATGGTGATCCCAATCTGTCCTGCTTGAAACTTGATCAAGCACTTGTTACCCTCACCACGTTTGAAAGGGAGGTTGAGTCCTGAGTAGGAAATGAGTGTAATCATTCCTGGTGCAGCAGAGACCTCTCTGCAAAGGATGCCAGCTGCTGTGCCAGGGTGTTTTCAAGCCTCTCCTTGCAGACAGATGTTCAAGTGAAAAAGCTCTGATTTTCCTGCAGACTTAACAGGCACTTTGGGAAGTCAATGTGTTCACAAAACCATTTCTGTCTGATGTTACCTCTTCAGGCGTGGGTAACAAATGATAATCAAGCAAATGATCCAGGCTGTCAGACAGAGACCAAACAACCCCAAATGCCAGGAAGGAAAAGCATGTGGTAGGAATTTCTCCCAGAGAAGGTTTGAATATCACAGTTTCATCACTCTGCATCACAGAGGTGACTTTTCTGCCAGAATTCTACAGACTGTATAAAGATATTTCACATAAAGTATTAGAGCCATAGAATTTCTTCACTTGGAAAAGACCTTTAAGATTGGGTCCAACTGTTAGCTAACTCTGCTAAGCTCAGATTGCCCAGGGAGGTGGTTGAGGCCCCTTCTCTGGAGATATTCAAGGTGAGGCTTGACAGGGCCCTGGGTGACCTGGTCTAGTGGGGATGGCCCTGCTGATTGCAGGGGGACCAGACTAGATGACCTCTAGAGGTCCCTTCCAGCCCACACCATTCTATGATTCCTTAAGTCCGGTACTAACCCATGTCCCTCAACACCACAGCTTTTGTACATCTCTGGGGATGGCTACATTAAAAGAACATTTTAGAGTGTTAGATTGTTTATAGAAAGTTATCACAGACTCACAGATTGGTTTGGGTTGGGAGGGAACTTTTAAAGCCCATCTCATCCAGCTTCTCTGCAGTCAGCAGGGATGTCTTCAGCTAGAGCAGCTTGCACAGATCCCCAGACAACCTGACCTGGAAAGGAGAATGTTACATATAATACATACATAATATATTCTATTTTACTGATATATTATAAATACATATATAATTTAATGGAAAATTTCATGACCTTTTGACCACACTAAGTGCTAACAAAGTCACAAGTGACATATGTTTTTTTTCTTGAGCTTTTGGGGGGTTTTGGTTTGGTTGGGTTTTTTTGTTTGTTTGTTGTTGGGTTTTTTTTTTTGTTGTTGTTTGTTTTTTGTTGTTTTTTGAGAAAGCTTAAATAGTTAAATAACAAAAGGATAAATTATATCCTTGGTGAGGCACTGGCACAGGTTGCTCAGGGAGGTTGTGGCTGCTCCCTGCCTGAAGGTGTTCAAGGCCAGGTTGGAGGAGGCCTTGAGTGAGCTGTGCTAGTGGGAGGTGTCCCTGCCTATGGCAGGGGGTTGGAACTGGATGATCCTTGAGGTCCCTTCCAACCTTCCCATTCTGTCATATTTGAGATGGAAAATGTATAGGTGAACATGAATTTTAGACCCCCAAGATGACAATTTTCCAGGAATTACAGCTTTAGAATGGATTTCCAGCAGCTGTGTGCCCACATGGCTCAGCTGAACACTTAGTTTATTCAAGAACCTGGTGTTGATGGTGGAACTTTTGACCTCAGGCTCATTCCTCATTAGGTGTCATTTCAGGATCTCAAAACAGAGAGATTCTGTTTGCTTTTCCTTTTATTTTTTTTCTTCTGTATTTACACTTTCAGTCAGTTTGGATGTTTAATGCTCCTGTCCCCAGAATTAGATAAAGGACTGGTGAAATACATTGAAAAAGTGGTGAATTATCAACTAATTTCCTCATAGCATGGATGGATTATTAAAGCTCCACAAGTTCCACTAACTCTGTCATTTCATGGGGATCAAACTTCAACAAGAAACTTGGTGTCTGGCTATAAATTGATTGTGCTCAATAATAAATCCCAATCAATCTGATATCTTGGTGTTTCTAAGAGGTTTAGAATCATAGAATCAATCAGGGATGGAAGGGACCACAAGGATCATCTACTTCCACCCCCCCTGCCATGGGCAGGGTCACCTCACACTAGATCAGGCTGTCAGAGCCTCATCCAGCCTGGCCTTAAACACCTCCAGGGATAAGGCTTCCACCACCGCCCTGGCAACCCATTCCAGGGTCTCACTACTCTCCTGGTGAAGAACTTCTTCCTAACACCCAGTCTGAATCTACCCATTTCTAGCTTTGTTCCATTCTCCCCACTCCTATCACTACCTGACAGCCTAAAAAGTTGTGTGCCCTGGAGCTAGGTTTTACTGTTAGGTTTTACTGTTCAGTATTTTAAGGCATGAAGTTTTATTTGAACTTTTGGGTCATTTCCTTTCTGAGGTCTCTACCTAAGGGTGTGGGGGGAAAAGATCCTTCTGATTTATTTTTGATTAATTGGTTTAATCAAGCTGATTTGATACTTCTGAAGCCATTGCATTCATTTAGGTAATTACCATGCACATAGCAGCATAACTTAATCAGGTAACTATTTCACCTCTCCAGTGAGGAAATAGCTGTTCCTCCAGTAATGGAACAATGGTGGATGGATTTCAAAATGCTTTTCACCATCTATGATGGAGCTAGATCCAGATAAACACAGCTAAGTGGACCTAAAGGAAGAAGGAAAAGTCTAGAGTTGACAGTGTTTGTTTTTCTTCTCCACTGCTAAAAGGAACATGTTTCTTAGGACTAAGCTAGCTGTAGCTTGAAGCTACTTCTGGCCACCCAACATACTTAGTTCATGCTTCCATGCATCCATTTGGTACATGGAACATAGCTTAAACTTTATCTGGAGTGTCAGAACACTTGGGAGTGTCTCTGAGGTCCTACAGAATCATAGGATTGTTTGGGTGGGAGAAGACCTCTAAGATCACAGAGTCAACCTAAGACCACTGTGGCCATTAAACTATGTGCCAAAGTGCCACAGCCATGGACATCTCCAGTGCTGGTGACACCACCACCTCCCTGGACAGCCTGTTGCAATGCCTGACCATCCTTGCAGGAAAGAAACTCTTCCTAATATCCAACCCAAACCTCCTCTGGCACAATTTAAGGCCATTTCCTTTCCTTCTGTCACCTGATGCTAGGGAGATGGGACCAACCCCAACTTCACTACAACCTCCCTTTCGGGTAGTTGTAGAGAGCAATGATGCCTCCCATTAGCCTCCTCTTCTCCATACATTACCAGTTCCCTCAGTCCCTCCTCACAGGACTTGCTCTCTAGACCCTTAAGCAGTTTTGTCACCCTATGTAGGGATGCACATACATGAGATTCTACCTGGGTGTTTCAGTGGCAGCATTGGGCTGAGATGTGGAACTGCTCCTCCTGGTTTTTTTTCACACCCCCAACAGGAGATGCAATTGCAGTTCTGTTCTTAAGCCATTAACCTTCTCTTCTAGTAAGGCAGCTAAAACTGGATTTACCATACATGCCAAAGGACTGTGGTCAGTATGCAGAGAGCACCCTGCAGAATCACAGAATGGTAGGAGTTGGAAGGGACCTTCATAGATCAACTAGTCCAACCTCATACATGCTACATATCCTGATACTTTCCAAATCTTAAATGATAATTTTATTTCAGAGATCCAGTTCCAAAAAAAATTTAGTTTCTTCCAATCAGCAGAGTAAAAGCTAATTGTGGTAAGAGGGAAAGTCAAGACCTTTATGAATTGGAGGATAGAAAAGTCCATATCTTGAATTATTTGCTGAGATCAAAAGATGCTGAGTGATGCACCCTCATTTTCGTTCCAGAATCTCAGCATAGCAGAGCTTGGAAGGGGCCTCTGGAAATCATTTTGTCCAACCAGTCTGCTAAAGCAGGATTACTCACAGCAGGTTGCCCAGGATCACAATATCCAGGTGGGTTTGGAATCTCTCCAGAGGAGGAGACCCCACAACCTCTCTGAGCAGCTGGATCCAATGCTTCAGCAGCCTCACAATAAAAAATTTCCTCCTCCTGTTCAGGTGAAACCTTCTGGGTTCCACTTTGTGCCTGTTGCCACTTGTTCTGTCACTGGGCACCACTGAAAAGTGTCTGGCCCCAGCCTCTAGCATTTGCCTAGCATTGAGAAGATCCCCTCTTGGGCTGCTCTTCTCCAGGCTCAGCAGCCTCAGGGGTCTCATCTTTTCCTCCTCACTGAGGTGTTCCAGTCCCTTCAGCATCTTTATAGCCTCCACTGGACTCTCTCCTGTAGTTCTCTGTCTCTATTGAACATTAGGGAGCCCAGAACTGGACTCAATACTCCTCATCAGAGCAGAGGAGCAGTTTATAGTTAAAGCATTAGATCTACAAAAATTTCACACACTTAAGCATTCAGGGTTATAGTTTTTACTTTATCTCAGAAGATCTCCTGTGACAGGACAGCACCACCAGAAAGATAATTTCCTTCAGCAACTTTCAGTAAAATGTGGGATTTGCATTTAGAAAGTCAGGCTTCACCTTCCAGTTTGCTTTGTGCACTACTCAAGCATTCCACACTGAAACCCAGTTCATTTGGTATTATTATTAGACCTAAAATATCTTAGAGAAGCAATCATGCACATCTCAAATCGCTGGCAGACAATGAAGTTACAACAAAAAAGGCACAATATGGATTAGGAAACCACGAAAAGAGATTGAAGGGTTGAGGTAGGTTGTTCAGTGAGCAAGAGGAAAGCAAGAAGTTAAAAATCAGTCTAACAAAAAACACGCTCTAATAAACCAGTCTACCATCTTCTTATCTATTTGAGACACATTTTGGGCAAGGGGAGCTTAAGGGGAGATAGAAGTAGAAGGAATAGGTGATAGAGCTGAGAAATCCCAAGCAGCTGTTGATGGAAGCAGAAAAGGTGAAGCCGAAGCTCTGCAAGGTACAGATAAGGCACTAAAAGAACATAGCCCCTGCCAGGAAAATCTCTGCAGGCACCAGCACTGCCACGGTCCTCAAGTGGGGAATTATTCAACCGATCAAAACCACCAAGTGCCAGGTCTGTGGAAGCTAAATCTCCATCAGCTCACTGAAAGTGAGAGCAAACCTACTGGTGCATCTCCAATCAGATGAGTGTGGAGAAACTCCTGTAAAATTAACTATATTTGATACAAATAAATGATGTGTTTTCAGAAATCACCACTTGGACCCAACCAATTGTCCCAGTGTAGGGCCATGAGCTACCTGGAACTGGAGGACAGAAATGCCACTTACTGCTTCTGGAGAGTGAGGAAGAAGACACTGCTCACTGACAGGCAGTTTAAAGGGAGAGTCTCTTTACAGGTGCTTGTGTGCAAAAGACAATCAGGCAGATTGAGCACATCCACAGGCTAGGCCACATCTGTCAGACTGAAACCTTCTAGAATCCTCCACCCCTTGTGCCCCCAGCAGAGAGCAGGCCAGAACCGCCCTCCCCAGTGCGGGCCTACGAGGGCTCAGCAGGCCTCAGAGCTGGCTGCCAGCCAGGAGCCATCTCCCACACACAGAGCAAGAGACAAGTGAGGGCAGCTCTGTCTGGAGAGAAGCGAGGGGAGGAAAGGCAGGGAGGAGAAGAGAAGAGACAAGATACCAGCCAGGCACTGCCTCACAAGCTGTGAAAGCAGAACAGAATAACAACATTGCAATATCCTGGGACGAGCAGGTCTGTCCCCTGGGACGGGACTTGGTCTCTGCAGTTTTCTGAAGGGAACCTTCCCCCCACCCCAAACTACCACACCAACTGGTCCAATTTTAGTGCTTCAAGAGTTTCTAGAAGTGACAAACCCCACTGCTGACAAATCTGCTTGTGAAGTGCTCATCTCCTGATTCCCAAGGGCTTACTGGCCCTGATGTGTTCTGCATGCAAAAATCTTTTACCACACCTGCTACAGCACAGAGAAGCTTCAGAAAACATGGCCAGGAGAGGTTTAGGCTGGGTATTAGGAAGAATTTCTTTAGTGAAAAAGTGGTCAGTCATTACAACAGGCTGCCCAGGGAGGTGGTGAAGTCAACATCCCTGCAGGTGTTCAAAAACCATACAGACATTGGACTTCTGGACATGATTTATCACAGAATCACAGAGTTGTTTCGAATCATAGAAACATTCTGGTTGGAAGAGACCCTCAGGATCATCAAGGCCAACTGTGATCCCTCCTCTACAAAGTTCACCCTTAAACCATATGCCCAAGCACCACATCTGAATGACTTTTAAACACCTCCAGAGTTGGTGACTCCAGCACCTCCCTGGGCAGCTCATTCCAGTGCCTGACCACTTTTCCCTGAAAAAAATGTTTCCTATTGTCCAGTCTAAACCTATCCAGCTGCAGCTTGAGGATATTCCCTTTTGTTCTATCACTGATTACCTGTGAGAAGAGACCAGCAGCAGCCTCTCCACAAGGTCCTTTCAGGTAACTGTAGATGGCAACAAGGTCTCCCCTCAGCCTCCTCTTCTTCAATCTAACCAGTTCC
>VWYK01126712.1:0-11633 GCA_013399775.1 Semnornis frantzii | reverse complement strand
AGCAGGTCAGGGGAGGTTCTCTCTCTACCATTCTGTGACTGATCTGAACAGAAGCTAAAGAGAAATGTAAGTATAAAGAGAGGAACAGTGAACAGCTTCGTGCTGGAGGAGTAATGCTGTAAATTAACCTGAGTCCTATGAGAACAGGCTGGAGAGTTGGAGCTGTTCAGCCTGGAGAAGAGAAGGCTCCAAGGAGACCTTACAGCTCCACTCTAAGCCTACTCTGCCTCAGCTTTAAACTATTGCCCCTTGGCCTGTCTCTGGACTCCCTTAGCCCAAATCCCTCTGCAGCCTTCCTGCAGGATCCCTTCAGCTCGTGGCAGGCAGCTCTGAGGTGCCCCTGGAGCCTTCTCTTCTGCAGGCTGCACCCCCCCAGCTCCCTCAGCCTGTGCTCACAGCAGAGCTGCTCCAGCCCTTGCCTCATCTTTGTTCAGCCTGGAGAAGAGAAACTCCAGGAAGACTTTAGAGCTNCCCCTTGGCCTGTCTCTAGAGCCCCTTAGCCCAAGTCCCTCTGCAGCCTTCCTGCAGGATGCCTTCAGCTCGTGGCAGGCAGCTCTGAGGTGCCCCTGGAGCCTTCTCTTCTGCAGGCTGCACCCCCCCAGCTCCCTCAGCCTGTGCTCACAGCAGAGCTGCTCCAGCCCTTGCCTCATCTTTGTTCAGCCTGGAGAAGAGAAACTCCAGGAAGACTTTAGAGCTACCTTTCAATATCTGAAGGGGACCTCCAGGCAGGCTGGGGAGGGACTGTTTAGAAGGGCCTGGGGGGATAGGAGGAGGGGGAATGGTTTGAAACTGGAGCAGGGCAGAGTGATTTTGGACATCAGGAGAAGCTCTTCACAATAAGAGTAGCGAAATAAGGAAACAGGCTGCCAGGGATGTGCTCGAGGCCCCATCCCTGGAGACATTCAAGATCAGACTGGAGGTGGCCCTGGGCAGCCTGATCTCTTTGGAGATGTCCCTGCTGAGTGCAGGGGGCTTGGCAAGATGACCTCTGAGGGTCCCTTCCAACCCAATGCAATCTGTGACTCTCTGAACTTCTCCATGTGTCAGGTCTGTGTTTATCTGCTAGAGGAGCAAACCTCATTGGTTTCTTTGCCTCTGAACTTGGATTTCCTTCTTCCAACAGAGCATTCAGAAGCTGGCCAGCCAATACTTGAAGAAGGACTGGCTTGGAGTGAAAGCTGATGAACGAAGTGATTACAGGTAATTAACAGCTGGAGCTCCTCAGGAGCTGTCTGTCTCATTTCAGTTTTACTCAACAGTAAAACTCTGCTCTGTTTACCTTTTCCTTTGCTGCCCAGCATTGCCAGTTCAAAGTGAAGCTTTGTTTTTTCCCCTGCAAGTCAAGAGATGAGCCTGAAATTGATTTTATTACTTTAATAATGTAGGGAGTTTGGAAAAACAAAAGAGAAGCTGCATTTGTGCAGCCTGTTTGGGTGTTAACTGCTTGGTTTTCAGTAGATATCTCAGCTGGGTTATGGTAATCACAGAATCCCAGCATGGAGGGGTTGGAAGGGACCTCTGGAGATCCAGTCCAACCCTCCCTGCTCCAACAGGGCACCCACAGCAGCTTGCCCAAGATCGCAATGCCCACGAGAGGTTGGAAGCTCTCCACAGAAGAAGACTCCACAACCTCTCTGGGCAGCCTGCTTCAGGCCTCCAGCACCCTCACACCAAACAAGTTGCTCCTCATCTTCACATGGAACCTCCTGGGTTCCAGTTTGTGCCTCTTGCTGTCCCTGAACACCTCTCAGAAGATGCCAGCCCCAGCCTCTTGCCCCCCACAGCCCCTTACAGTATCTGAAGGGGCTTACAAGAAAGCTGCTGAGGGACTTTTTAGGGTGTCAGGGAGTGATAGGAGTGAGGGGAAGGGATCCAAGCTAGACGAGGGAAGGTTTATATTAGACATTAGGAAGAAGTTCTTCAGCATGAGACTGGCACAGGTTGCCCAGGGAGGTGGTGGAAGCCTTATCCCTGGAGGTGTTTAAGGCCAGGCTGGATGTGGCTGTGAGCAACCTGCTCTAGTGTGAGGTGCTCAAAAGTCTGTCCCCAGCTTTCTTCTAGGTCTCTCTAAGTACTGGAAGGCTGCTCTCAGGCTTCCCTTGGTCTTCATTTCCACCATGTCCTTCTCACTTGAGCATTGCTGAGATTTTGTGGTGAAGTTTTGGGGCTCTGCAAAGGTCACTACACAGCTGCAGTTCTTGTCTTTGGACTGTTAACACATGGTGAAGGAATCAAAGCATGGTGTGGGTTGGAAGGCACCTCAAAGCTCATCCAGTTCCAACTCCCCTGCCATGGGCAGGGACACCTCCCACCAGCACAGCTTGCTCAAGACTTCATCCAGCCTGGCCTTGAACACCTCCAAGGAGAGGACATCCCCAGCCTCCCTGGGCAACCTGTGCCAGTGTCTCTCCACCCTCTCAAGAATTTCTTCCTCATCTCCAGTCTCAATCTCCCCTCTTCCAGCTGCAATCAATTGCCCCTTGTCCTATCACTACAGGCCCTTGTCAGGAGTCCAGGTAGCTGTTGCAAAATTGATGAGCAGTCTGTAGCTATTGGCTTGCTTAAAAGATGTCCCAAAATCGCTAGATCTATGATCTTATCAAATATGATCACCCTTTGACCTGGCTTTGGCTGCTGCATTCTGTAGGAGCTGTTCCAATGGAGAAAGATCTTCAACCAAATAAGTTCACCAAGAAATTGAATCATAAAACAGGGCCAGGAAGTACAATTTTTGCTTCTGGCAAAGCTTCAGATAAAATTTTGATTGAAAGTGCAGCTAAAGGACTTGGGGGATGCTGGTGGGGGAGAAGCTGGACAGGAGCCAGCAGTGGACACTTGCAGCCCAAAAGACCAAGGGCAGCCTGGGCTGCATCCAAAGCAGCATTGCCAGAGATGGAGAGAGGGGATCCTGCCCCTCTGCTCTGCTCTGGGAAGACCTCACCTGAAGAGCTGTTTCCAGCTCTGGGGCCTCCAGCACAAGAGAGACATTGACCTGATGGAGAGGGTCCAGAGGAGGCCACAAAGATGATGAGAGATCTGGAGAACCTCTGCTGTGAGGACCGGCTGAGGGTGTTGGGGCTGTTCGGCCTGGAGAAGAGAAGGCTCCAGGGAGGCTTGATAGCAGCTTGCCAGCATCTGAAGTGGGCTACAAGAAAACTGAGGAAAGGTTGTTTAGAAGGGCTTGGGGTGGCAGGATGAAGGGGAATGGTTTGGACCTGGAGCAGGGCAGAGTTAGATTGGACATCAGGAGAAGTTCTTCACAGTGAGGGTGGTGAGACACTGCAACAGGCTGCCCAGGGATATGCTTTTGAGGCTCCATCCCCAGAGACATTCAAGATCAAACCCTGGGTAGCCTGATCTAGTTGGAGATGTCCCTGCTGAATGCAGGAGGGGTGGACAAGATGACCTTTAGGGGGGTCCCTTCCCACCCAGTGCAACCTGTGACTGTGTATTGGATCTCCATGAAGCTTTGAGCTTTAGCTCTGTTTTTAAAGCAGTCCTCATGCATTTTGCTGCTGTTTGGGAAACCACCTTACACTTGCAGTGTTAAACTTGGCCTCTCTTCCTCCTCCCTCCCCACAACCTTTCTGTCTTGCCTTGTTTTTAGGAGCATGTACTCAGTTTGGAAATCCCTCTTAGAAGGTACCATGCAGGTGGCTCAATCTCGGCTCAACATCTGTGAGAACTACAAGAATTTGATTTCAGAACCAGCCAGGACTGTGAGGTGCTTTAAGGAGCAGCAGCTGAAGAAGGTATTTGTGCTTTCTGCAATCCTTGAAACTTGTATTTGGTATAAAAAAAAAAAAGGGGGGGGTTAGGGGTTGGGTTTAGGGTTGTTTTTTTAGCATTTAACTGCTGAACCTCATCTCTGCTTTTCTGTCTCTTCCTCTGTGTGTTGGCAGAGAAATAAATAGGTGGTTGAGTAAAGAGCAAAGTGCTGAGCTGTGTGAGCTGGAATTCAAATTGCTTGCAAATCAGAGAACCATAGAATGGGTTGGGTTGGAAAGGACTTTAAGGATCACCTAGTTCCAACCCAACTGCCCTGACCAAGGACAGTAGCCCAGTTGCTCAAAGCCTCAACCAGCCTCCCTTTGCACACCTCCAGGTGTGAGGCCAGGCAGAAAGAGTTGGGATTGTTCAGCCTGGAGAGGAGAAGGCTCCAGGGAGACCTTTCTGCAGCCTTCTAGCTCTCAAAGAGGGCTACAAGAGAGGGGGAGAAGGACTTTGTAGGGGTGCACATAGTGACAGGATGAGGGATAATGGTTTCATTCTGAAAAAAAGGAGATCAAGATTAGATCCAAGGAATAATTTTTTTTTTTTTTTGTGTGTGATGAAGCTTGTAGACCTTGTCCCAGGTTGCCCAGAGAGGTGGGAGCTGCCCCATCCCTAGAAACATTCCAGGTCAGCTTGTTTGGGGCTCTGAGCAACCTACCCTAGTTGCAGATGTCCCTGATGACTACAAAGGGACTGGAAAAAATGGGCTTAGAGAGGTGTGGACAGCTTTGGATGGGAGAAATCTCAACACAGGGCAGACATGGGCCTGATAGAGCAGGTCCATACAAAGCCACAAACATGATCAGAGGGCTGAAGGCCAGGCTGAGAGAGTTGGGGTTGTTCGCCTCTGAGGATGAGAAGGCTCCAGGGACACCTTTTGGTGATCTTCCAATGCTCAAAGAGGACCAAAAGAAAGCTGGAGAGGGATTTTTTTTAGTAGGGCACATAATGATAGGATGAGAGGTATGAAAAAGAGGATTTAGACTAAAACCAAGGAAGAAATTTTTGCTGCTGAGGGCAGTGAGACCCAAAGAGTTTGGAGCTGCCCTATCCCTAGAAGCATTCCAGGTCAGGTTGTCTGGGGCTCTGAGCAACCTGCTCTGGTTGGGGATGTCCCTGCTGACTGCAGGAGGATTGGACTGGATGATGCTTTAAAGGTCTCTTCCAAGCCAACCCATTCCATGATTCCCTAACTCCCCATAGCTTTACCATGGAGTGTGTGATAATGATGTGAACAGAGATGGGACTTTGGCTCTGCTCTTGGAAGAACAGAAAGGCAAATTGAAAGGCAAATTGATTGCCTTGAGCTAGCTTGAGGCTCTACCTCTAGGTATTGCCTGGAGCCTTCATTGACCACGTCTGGTCTGTAAGAGCTGTAATTAGCTGTAAAGGCACCAAAGGAGGTCTTAAGCTAGTTTGGGTTAAAGAAAATCATTAACAAATCTCCCTGAAGGACAGAGAGGGAAATCCTCACTGTGGATAATTCACCTTGGTTTTGTTCAGTTGATCCTTCCTGCTTAGCACAGATCCCCCCCTTCCCAGAGATGTTGGGCTAGGATGTTTGGAGAATTGATCCAAGAGTTGTTGTGATTGTGGAGGGCTAACCACGGTCAGCAGCTCAGCCCCAGTGGGATGGGGGAGAGAAGCAGAAAGGTGAATGTCCAAAAGGTTCTGGGGATTGATATCAATGCAATTTATTAACTAAAGTAAACCAAGGAGGTCATTCAGTGCTTGCCATCAACAATTACAGAGAGAAACAACAGCAGGCACCAGTGCAGGTTAGAAGTTGACCTACTGGAAATCAGCTCCACAGAGAAGGACCTTGGAGTGCTGCTGGGCAGCAAGGTCTGCATGGGCCAGCAGTGTACCTTGGTGGCCAAGAGGCATCCTGGGGTGCATTAAAAAGAGTGTGGCCAGCAGGTCAAGGCAGGTTCTCCTCACCCTCTGCTCTGCCCTTGCATCTGGAGTCTTCTGTCCAGTTCTGGGCTTCCCACAATTGTTTTTTTCACCTCTGGCCTTCGGATTTTTCCCAGTTGTGTTCCAGTTATTGCAACTGCTTCTCTCAAAGACTTCAGAATTTTGATGCTTCATTTCCTAGAGACACAGAATCAGAGTGCTTTGACTTCCAACAGACCTTCCGTGGTTGTCTGGTCCAACCCCCCTGCAGTCAGCAGGGACAGCCCCAACCACAGCAGGATGCTCAGAGCCCCAAACAACCTGACCTGGGATGATTCCAGCCATGGGGCAGCTCCCACCTCTCTGGGCAGCCTGGGACAGGCTCTCACCACCCTCAGCATAAAAAATTTCTTCCTTCTCTCCACTCTGAATGTTTTTAGTTTCCATTTAGAGTGAATCTTTTAGTTTCAAACCCACCCCCTTTGTCCTGTTCCAACAGGCCCTGCTCAAAAGTCTGTCCCCAGATTTCTTACCNAAGGAAAGGAGATAGGGAGGGAGAAGGAAAAGAGGAAGGGAGGGAGGAAGGAAAAGAGGAAGAGAGGGAGGAAGGAAAAGAGGGAGGAAGGAAGGAAAAGAGGGAGGGAGGGAGAAAGGAAGACAGGAAGGGAAGGAAAAGGGGAGTGGAACAGAAGTGGAAAAAAGAAGGAAGAAAGGAACAGAAAAAGGAGAAAGGGGAAAAGAAAAACAGAAAAAAAGGAGGGAGAAAGGGAGAAAGAAAGGAACAGAGGAAAGGAAGGAGAAAGAAAGGAGCAGAGGAAGGGNCTGCTGGGGATCAGCCCAGGACAGGGCTGGCAGGGAGGGAGAGAAAGAGAAAGGAAGAGAGGAAGAAAATGAGACAGGAAGGGAGGGAGGGAGGAAGAATACAACAGGGAAAGGAAAGGAGATAGGGAGGGAGAAGGAAAAGAGGAAGGGAGGGAGGAAGGAAAAGAGGAAGAGAGGGAGGAAGGAAAAGAGGGAGGAAGGAAGGAAAAGAGGGAGGGAGGGAGAAAGGAAGACAGGAAGGGAAGGAAAAGGGGAGTGGAACAGAAGTGGAAAAAAGAAGGAAGAAAGGAACAGAAAAAGGAGAAAGGGGAAAAGAAAAACAGAAAAAAAGGAGGGAGAAAGGGAGAAAGAAAGGAACAGAGGAAAGGAAGGAGAAAGAAAGGAGCAGAGGAAGGGAGGAAGAAAGGAAAAGGGAAGGGAGAAAGAAAGGAACAGAGGAAGGTAGGGAGATAGGAAGGAAGAGGGAAGAGGAGAAAAGAAGGGAGAAAATGACAAAGAAGAAAAGGAAGAAAGGGAGAGAGAGAGAGAGAGAGTTTTAAGTTTTAATCAGCTTTGAACTGAAGACAAGCCCTGAGTAACTGAGAAGTGCCTTGCAGCCCCTTTGTGCCACGCAGAGTGTGACAAAGAGCAGTAAGATGCTGCTACTGCTGCTGCTGATTTTACTATTTAGATGCAAAAACCAAAACCAAAACCCCAAACCCCATTAATGTTTTGTTCCCTGAACGTTTGGTTGTGTTTTCTCTCTTCTCTTCCAGTGCGTGGACCAGCTGACAAGGATCCAAGCTGAATTACAAGAGACAGTAAAAGATTTAGCTAAAGGCAAAAAGAAATATTTTGAGACTGAGCAGATGGCTCAAGCAGTGCGGGAGAAAGCTGATATTGAGGCCAAGTATGTTTTGCTAAGAGCATATGTAGAAAGAATTGCCTGGGTGGGGAGCTGAGTTCTACTCCTATTAGTTGTTACATTGGGTATTATTGAAGGGGGCAGAGAATTGCTTTCAACGTGCTGCTGCCAGTTTTGTTTTCTTTTAGCTTGTGTACACTTTGGGAAGCCTTTCAAGCTGGCTCCTAGCCCTGAGAGGAAAAAAAAAAATTCACTCCTTGAAGCTGCTTTCTCGGGGAAGAAAGTGAAGCTCACTGCTGTAATTTGGCATTTTCAAAGGGCAGTGGCACTGCTTTTGATGTTAAACTCTGCTTAGGTTCTTTGCTCTCCTCACACCTCAGTTGGGTCTCAGTCACAGAATGGGTTGGGGTTGGAAGGGACCTTTAAAGCTCATCCAGTTCCAGCGCCCCTGGCATGGGCAGGGACACCTCCCATCAGCCCGGGTGGCTCAAGGCCTCATCCAGCCTGGTCTTGAACATCTCTGGGGGAGTACATCCACAGCCTCCCTGGGCAACCTGTGCCAGTGTCTCCCTACCCTCACTGATGAGATGAAAAGATGTCCAGAAAAATCAAAGCAGGAAAAAAGGGGAAAGTCCCTGCCTGAAGCCAAATCTAGGCTGGGAAAATCAAGTCATAGAATAGGTTGGCTTGCAAGGGACCTTAAAGACTGTCCAGTTCCAACCCCCCTGCCATAGGCAGGGGCACCTCCCACCAGCTCAGGTTGCCCAAGGCCTCATCCAACCTGGCCTTGAACATCTCCAGGGAGGGAACAACCTCCCTGGGCAACCTGTGCAGTGTCTCCCCAACCCTCACTGCCAAGAATTTCTTCCTCATCTCCACTGTCAATTTTCCCTCTTCCAACTTCAATCCATTCCCCCTCATCCTTTTCACTCCAAGCCCTTGTCAAAAGTCCCTCCTCAGCTTTTCACCACCAATACTCCCAAGTTCTTCTCCACAGGGCTGCTCTCCAGCCCTTCACCCCCCAACCTGGCTTGCTATGGAGGATTTCTCCAACTCACCTGCAAAACCTTGCACTTGGCCTTATTAATCCTCATGAGGTTCTCACAGGGCCACTCCTGAAGCATGTCCAGCTTTCTGTGGTGGACATCTCACCTCTCAGATGTGGTGGCACCACCACACAGCTTGGTGTTGCTGGATGCTTGCTGAAGGTGCCTCAGTCCCACTCTCTGTTGCCATCAGAGATGTTAATCAGCTCCAGGCTCAGTACCAACCCCTGAGGACCACCTCTTGACATGGCAACGCCTTCCAGTTTGGTGGAACACAGACACTGATGAGTTTGCATTAGTGTTCCTTCTGCTGAGCAGCAGTTCAAGTTCCCAGCACTTGTGTGAAGAGTTTTGTTCCAAATTCAGAGACACAGGTTGGAAGGGACCCTCAAATGTCATCTTGTCCAACCCCCTCTGCAGTCAGCAGAGACACCTCTGGCTGGATCAGACTGCTCAGGGCCACATCCAGTCTGATCTTGCATATCTCCAGAAATGGGGTCTCAACCACATCCCTGGGCAGCCTGTTCCAGTGTCTCACCACCCTCACTGTGAAGAACTTCTCTTGATGTCCAACCTAAAGCTGCCCTGCTCCAGTTTCAAACTATTCCCCCTCCTCCTATCGCCCCAGGCCCTTCTAAACAGTCCCTTCCCAGCCTGCCTGGAGGTCCCCTTCAGATACTGAAAGGCAGCTCTGAGATCTTCCTGGAGTTTTCTCTTCTCCAGGCTGAACAAAGATGAGGCAAGGGCTGGAGCAGCTCTGCTGTGAGCACAGGCTGAGGGAGCTGGGGGGGTGCAGCCTGCAGAAGAGAAGGCTCCAGGGGCACCTCAGAGCTGCCTGCCACGAGCTGAAGGCATCCTGCAGGAAGGCTGCAGAGGGACTTGGGCTAAGGGGCTCTAGAGACAGGCCAAGGGGCAATGGTTTGCAGCTGAGGCAGAGCAGGCTTAGAGTGGAGCTGAGGCAGAAGTTGTTCATCAGGAGGCTGCTGAGACTCTGGCACAGGCTGCCCAGGGAGGCTGTGGCTGCCTCCTGCCTGGGGGTGTTGCAGGCCAGGTTGGCTGAGGCCTTGAGCAGCTGAGTCTGGCTGAGAGGTGTTCCCAGTGTGGAGGTTGGATTAGATGAACTCTGAGCTCCTTTCCAACCTGAACCATTCTATAAAGTTAGGCTTAAAAAGTTATTTAGATTAAAACGTTGCAGAAGAGTTTATCCTGTTCTACACAAGGGTATAAAGGAAAGGTATAAGATGCTAAACTCTTCTTTTACTTTGTGTTTCAGGTCCAAACTTAGTCTTTTTCAGTCAAGAATAAGCTTGCAGAAGGCAAGTGTGAAGGTGAGTAGGGAAAAGGCCTTTGTGTTCGTTCTAATCATGCTTTGCAGCTCCTTTCATGAAACATCTGAGCAAGGCTGTCTGGAATCCAGAGACCAGAGGCATTTTGGGTGTCAGGTTGGCAGGACAGGTGATAAGAAAAATCTTTCACCTGTAGAATGTAGAATTCCACCTGGCCAAAGTGATCAGGAGACATTGTTTTCCCTAGTGACAACTGCCTATTGATGACCACATGTGAAAATGCAACTCTGTGGGACTAAAACACATTGAAAGTCCTCTCCATGTCCTCAGAACTCTTAAACTCTTAATCCCTTCAAGTGCTGAGCTCTCTGGATACATCTATCCACCTGCTGATTGATTATTAATGGCTGTTGGGTCGCTCCACTTCTCTTTATGACCTCTCTTTCAACTCCCCTGTCTTGCTGTAGTTAAAAGCTCGCCGCTCCGAGTGCAACTCCAAGGCCATCCACGCAAGGAATGATTATCTCCTGACTCTGGCAGCTGCTAATGCACACCAGGATCGTTACTATCAGACAGACTTAGTCAACATTATGAAGGTAAGGAAGCAGATTCCTCTGTTGGGAGCTGGAAAGTGGAGAAAAATCTGGAAAGCAGGATGAGTGGAGAGCGAAAATCTCAGCTTGCTCTGGGACGGTGGCGTTGGCATCGCCCATCTGCTGTGGTAGATCACAGCACAGGGTGGTGGATTGGTTCTGGAGGAGGCTGCAGGATATCTTGGTGCCAGTTTTGGACACTGTCCCACATGGCATCCTGGTCAGCAAAGCGGGAAAGTATGGACTTGAGGGCTGAGCCAGTGGCTGGAGGAGGAAATGGCTGGCAGGTGGCACTCAGCTGCGGTTAGTGTCCAAATGGAGACCAGTGACAAGTGGTGCCCCTAACAGGTGGGTAATGGGGCCAGGGTTGCTTAACATCTTTGTCAGTGACATGGAGACTGGGATTGATGCACCATCAGCAAGTTTGTGAAGTGGTTGGCACACTGGAGGGAAGGGATCCAGTCCATCCAGGGATCCAGTCCATCCAGGGACTCGGACAGCNAAGCGCCTGCCGGTTCCTCTCTCGTCAGGTTCGCGGATGCTGGAGCAGAGCGTCGGGGAGTGGCTGGAGACCCTCGGCCTGCAGCAGTACGAGAGCAAGCTGCTGCTCAACGGCTTCGACGACCTCCGCTTCCTGGTGAGTCCCTCTGCCGGCCACAGGCAGCCAGACCTGGCTGCTTGGTACCGCTGGTACCAGCCCAGCAGGAGCAGCTCTGCTCTGGGGACAGGCTGGGAGAGTTGGGGCAGTTCAGCCTGGTGAAGGCTCCAGGGAGATCTTAGAGCTGCATTTCAGTATCTGAAGGGGACCTGAAAGAAGGCTGAGAAGGGAAAAGAAGGCTGAGGAGGGACCATTCAGAGGGGCCTGTGGGGATAGGACAAGAGGCAATGATTTGGAACTGAAGCAGGGCAGAGTTAGGTTGAGTCAGGAGGAAGTTCTGCATAGTTAGGCTGGTGAGACAATGGGACAGGCTGCCCAGGGATGGAGACATCTGAGATCAGAATGGATGTGGCCCTGGGCAGCCTGATCTAGTTGGAGATGTCCCTGCTGAGTGCAGAGGGGCTTGGACAAGATGACCTCTGAGGGTCCCTTCCAACCCAATGCAATCTGTGACTCTGAACTAGGGATTAAATCCTGACCTTACCCAGCTCAGCTGCCTCATGGAAGAGAGTGAGAGACAAATTTGGATCATCCTTTGAGTGAAAGAGCTCTGACAGCCTCGATCTGCACCAGTGCACAGTCCCACCTGAGTGCTTCCAGCACCAGCACTGCAACCAGTTTCTGCCTCATGTCATTCAAAGCAACCAGGAAAAAGGTTGACACAGGTTAGCTTCATAAAGGTTCCAACCCATTGCAAGGGCTGGCAGTGACAGG
>VWYK01126711.1:1165-12351 GCA_013399775.1 Semnornis frantzii | reverse complement strand
CTGCCAGAGGTAAGTTTCTTCCTTATTTAACCTCTCTCTGGAGACTGATGAACTGCTGTGAAACACAAGGTCATACCTTTGCATAAGAATGAAAGTAAATTAAATATGACCTTTATAGATCTAGTTCATTACTTCTTGCGATTCCTAAACCCCAGACCAAAAAAGTCAGATGATTTTCCTGAGAGGTATGCTCTAGTTTGAGGTTTTTATTGTTGGTTTTTGGTTTTTTTTTTGGAGGGGGGAGGGGTTTTTTGTTAGTGGTTTTTTTTTTGTTTGTTTGTTTGTTTTGTTTTTTAACTCAATGAGATTTTTTATCCCCTAAGACATTCAATCATTCCTCAATGGCACATATGTTACTTGTACCATGCCACTTGTTGGCTGTAGCTGTCAGCTCAGGGTAATAGGCTGCAGCTGTTCTAGCAACTTATAACTAAAATCCTCAGTATGTTAAATCACCAACTCCATTTTTATTTTTCAGAAAACACTCTATAAACTGCAATCAATACTTACTCATTTTTACAACTGATTCACAGGCATGGGCACCTGATAAAAACATCACCGTATTTCAAGTCTGTCTTGAAGTATAAGGAACAAGTGTAAGTCACACAATCCGTTCTAAGGTGGCTTGTTCTTGAGAATAATTTATCCCATGGTGATGGATCATGGAAGTGCCTGGAAGTTTACCACGATATCCTAGCTGAAACATCAAAGAGATTTTGGCACCCTATTCCTCCCTCCCACCCTAAAAAGGGCATATTTCCCAGAAACCAAACAAGACATTACTTTGTGATGGGATTCTGCTTCATTTACTCTGTGCGTGAACCCTTCATCATATTCACTGAGTTTTATTGTTTCCAGCATATAACGGTACTGAAAGGTATCTTTCTTTCTTTGGTCATAGCAGCAGGGGACACAGTTGAAATCTCTCTTAAATATGTATATATTAGAATGTGACTGCAAAATTGCAAAGTTGGCAGGAAAAGTTTAGGCACAGTTGTAGTGCTGGAAGCTACTACATAGGTGTAACTATGTAACTACTACTAATGTTAGAAGTAGATTTTTAGAGGGAAGTGTCCCCTCATTTTTTGTTTTTCTATAAATGTTAATAATATAAATCATAGAGGATAATTTTTCCTGCTGTTTATCCTTCCCACTAACTAATGGAACTCCACTTGGTGAGAGATGATAAGAAGAATGAGACTCTATGGGTCAGGGTGAGAGGAAGGGTAGGGGACATTGCAGTGGGGGTCTGCTACAGACCACATGACCAGGAAGACCAAGTGGATGAGGCCCTTCATAGACAGATAGGAGTTGCTGCTCTTTCACAAGTACTGGTCCTCCAGTGGGGGCTTAAACCACTCCTGCATAAGTTGGAGATACAACACAGCAGGGCATAAGCAATCCAGGAGATTCCTGGGAATCACTGATGATGACTTTTTCCATGAATCAATAGAAGAACCAAGTAGGAGAGGTGCTGTGATAGACCTTGTTCTCACCAACAGGGAGATGCAAGTGAGGAATATGAAGGTCTTGGGCAGCCTTGGCTGCAGTGAATGTACCATGGGACCTGATGAGATACATTCATGGGTCCTGAAGGAACTGGTGGCTGAGGTGGTTAGCTCACTAGCCATCATATTTGAGAAGCTGAGGCAGCCTAGAGAAATTCCCAAAGATTGGAAAAGGGGAAACATAAAGGAAGCAAATCACACCCAGGGAACTACAGACCAGTCAGTCTCACCTCTGTGCCATGGAGATCATGGACTAGATCCTTCTGGTAACTCTGCTGAGAGACATGGTAAATGTCAAGGTAATCAGTGACAGCCAGCATGGCTTCACAAAGGGCAAGTCATTCTTGACAAATCTGGTGGCCTGCTATGACAGTTACAGCTCTGATAGACAGGGGAAGAAAACTGACCTGGACTTGTGTAAGACGTGTCTCTAAGATGGAGAGACATGGACTTGATGAAAGGACCACTTGGTGGATGAGGAACTGGCTAGATGGTCGCACTCAAAGAGCTACGATCAATGGCTCGATGCCCAGGTGGAGACCTGTGACAACTGGCATTCCTCAGAGATCTGTTCTAGGTACAGCTGTTTAACATCTGTCAGTGACATGGGCAGTGACTCTGAGTGCACTGTCAGTGAGCCTGCCGATGACACCAAGCTGTGTGCTATGGTGGTCTCATTTGATGGAAGGGATGCCTTCTGGAAGCGTCTTGACAGGCTTGAGAAGTGGGCCAGTGCAAACCTCATTGAGTTCAAGTCAAAGTGCAAGGTCTTGCATCTGGGTTGTCCAGTCCAAGACACAAATACAGGCTGCATGCAGAGTGGGTTGAGAGTATCTCTGAATAAAAAGGTTGGGGGTGTGGATTGATGATAAGCTCTACACGAGCTGGCAATGTGCTCACATGGCCCAGAAGGCAAACTTCTACTCTAGACTGTATCAAGAGGATTGTGGCCAGCAGAGATGATTGCTCTTGTGAGACTCTACTTTCAATACTGCATGCAGTTCTGGTGTCTCCATCATAAGAAGAACATAGAACTGATAGAGTGAGGCCAGAGGAGAGCCACAAAGATCATGCAAGAGCTGAAGCACCTCTGCTATGGGGATAGGCTGAGGGAGCTGGGGTTGTTTAGCTTAGAGAAGGGAAGACACCAAGGAAACCTTATAGCTGTCTTCCAATACCTGAAGGGATCCTACAGGAGGAATGGAGCATCTAGAAATTAGGACAAAGGGGAATGATTTTAAGCTGAGGGAGAATAATTTTAACTGGATCTCAGGAAGAAGTCCTTCATTATGGGGGTGGTGAGACTCTGGAATAGGTCGCCCAGAGGGTTGTGGATACTGTCCTTAGAGGTGTTCGAGGCCAGGCTAAATGAAGCCTCTCTAGTTTAGAGGCATCCTTGCCCATGGCAGGGAGGTTGAAGTAGATGATCTCTCAGGTCCTTTCTAACCTGGGCCATTCTATGATTCTACAATTCTATGGTGAGTAGGCTACTTTACATGCATGGTGATACAAACAAGCTCACCATTTCCCATCTGCTCTCTCCTTGGGTTGCAGGCAGAGGAGGTAGGTCAGTCATTGCTGTGTTGGCAGCTAATAGGCAGAGCCATTATGCTGTTCTCTTGGATCGTTAATAGAGAATATATGAAATTGACCTTGTTTAGACATCAAGTGCCTTTGGCCTTGCTTCAAGATAGTTGAACAATTATCTGATAATATGTGCTTTTAAAAGACAATATTGCTTAAGCACTATCTCTCTGTGAGAAACTGTAGTGTGGCCTAGCTTCTTTTTTTTTTTTTTTTTTTAGGTTGTATGAAGCTGTAATTTCATGTAAGGTAGACTCTATCTGTCAGATTGATGAGAATTTAGTTCAGGAATTTAGACCCACCAGTGCACTCTAATCTACTATGGAGAGAGCTAGTCAGTGTCTGGTTTGCATTATTGCCCAATTTTCATAGCACATAAGCAAGTTTAACTTTTTTCTTTTGGAAGACATGATGTGCAGAAGTTTTTGATTATGCAAAGGTTTGGATAAAAGCAGAAGACACCACATGAGCACACAAAAAGGTTGCTCCCTGTTCCAAGTACAATTTCTGTCTTTTTACTAGAGGCTAAATTTCCTCTGTGAACAATATGCTGTCACGGGGCTCTTTTTTTTCAGACAGGAATTACCAAACATGCTGTTTGAACAACTCATTTCACTCATGAGGTACTTGAACGTGTGCAGAAAGGAACAACGAGGCTGGTGAGAGGCCTCGAGCACAAGCTCTATGAGGAGAAGCTGAGGGAGCTGGGATTGTTTACCCTGGTGAAGAGGAGGCTCAAGGGAGACCTTATTGCTGTCTACAACTACCTGAAGGGTGGTTGTGGCCAGGAGGAGGTTGCTTTCTTCTCTCAGGCAACCAGCACCAGAACAAGAGGACACAGTCTCAAGCTGTGCCAGGAGAAGTTTAGGCTCGAGGTGAGGAGAAAGTTCTTCACTGAGAGAGTCATTCACTACTGGAATGGGCTGCCCACGGAGGTGGTGGAGTCACTGTCTCTGGAGGTGTTCAAGGCAGGTTTGGACGTGGCACTTGGTGCCATGGTCTGGTCTTGAGGTCTGTGGTAATGGGTTGGACTTGATCTTTGAGGTCTCTTCCAACCTTGGTAATACTGTGATACTGTGTGATACTGTGATTTCAGGACTGATATTTAGATATCTAAACAATGTGGCTATTCTTGGAAAACACCCATTGCAGAGGAGGAGATAATAATCATTTTGGTGTATTATAATTTCTTTTCAGCTATCTTAACTAAAGTTGTGTGAGGGCTGACAGTAGCTGGCATGTATTAGGCTGCCAAAAGTTACTATTAATTTTAAAACATGCATATGCAAACAAAAGATTGCATAATCTCTGGGACATGTAAAGATCGGTGATGGCAGGTAAGATGATGCTGTGCGTGGTGATGATGTGTGCATTCAGACCAATGTGGTGGTTTGGGGACCCAGGTCTTTAGAAGACCACAGAACCCAGTCCTCCAAAAAGAGAGAGTCCCAAGGGACAGACCTGGTCATCCCAGCATGCTGTAACACTGTTATTCTATTCCTCTTTCCAGTATCATAGCTTTCTAAAAGCAGTGCTTGGCTGGCACAGGTTGCCCAGGGAGGTTGTGGCTGCTCCCTCCCTGGAGGTGTTCAAGGCCAGGTTGGATGAGGCCTTGAGTGACCTGTTCTAGTGGGAGGTGTCCTTGCATATGGCAGGGGATTGGAACTAGATGATCTTTGAGATCCCTTCCAACCTAAACTATTCTATGATTCTTTGTTTCTATGATATTGCTCTCTTCTACTCCCTGCTGCTACTCCCTTCACTCTCTTTGGGAAGAGCACAGGTCCCTGCTTACCTCATGGTCTGTGTGGGGCAGATGGCTTCTAGCTGGCAGGGAATTTTGAGATGCGTCGTGAGGTCTGCTGAGGTCTTGCAGGCCTCCTGAGGGTAGATAGGGTGGAGGATTCTAGAAGGTTTTAGTCCAGTAGACTTGGCCTAGTCTGTGAATATATTCATTCTACCTGAATGCCTTCTGTATGTATGTACTTGTAAGCAGAATCTCCCTTTAAACTTCCAATGGGTGTGTAGCATTTTCATTTTTACTCCCCAAAAGGAGACGGAAAAGGAGGGGGCTGAATATTCTTTAGAGCTGAAGCAAAGGGAGAAGCACAAGCCCAGGCTTTTCCTGTTTGAAGACTGTCCTCCTCAGAGAGCATAGTCACACTTTTACCCAACAACCTGAATGATGTTATTCTAAGAACCAAAATTAAAAAGGCCATCTCCTGGAATTTCAGATTACCAAATGGATATTCCAGATACTCTCAGATATGCATGTAATCGTGCTTGAATTCCCCAGCTCTAGGGAAATGCAAAGTATACGGTGCCTCTGTTCTTCCACCAGCATGCTGCACCTGGATTAAGCTATAAGTCTTAGCCGTCCCATCACTCTTCTCTGTCAGGCATCACCTTGGCCAGCATTACTTTCTTCTGTAATGCTGTTTTCTTGGGCTTAGCAATTGTTCTGGCTTCTGCAAGAGCATGACTGATATAGGACAACATAACTCTCAGAACCTCATTTTGAATAACCAGTATATCTCACTATAGAAACAGTCATGCCTTCCTAATAAGTAATTAATTTAAAAATAATTATTCATTTTTCTGAGCTATTTCAACCACAGTTCATAAAACCTCTGATAGAGAACTGATTTGTATTTTGCTAGCCACACAGGCAGTCAAAGTATTTGGCTGCAGGATGGTTGGAATCTAAGTGAGCAAGATAAATATTGGATTGAAGAAAAGAAATGTCCATCGTGCTTGGCAGATGAACGGCTAGAGGCAGATAAACAGTTCAATCAGAAGGTCTACAGCAAAACTGGTAATTGAATGTGGACTTTCTAAATCCCAGGCTGATGCCTTAAACTAAATTGCTACCTTCTTCCAAAATATGAATGTTTCATTTCAGAGTTATCTTAGGATTCCCTATCAGAAAGGTGAAGCAGCTTTCACATACTGCTACTGAAATTCTACCATACAACAAGATCAAATTTTAACCCCATTGTTGTATTTTTAAAAAAATGTTGTTAATGAGATTAAAAAAAAATAAAATTAAAATGTCCAATTATGTTAATAATAAATGGAACATTTATTCACAGAAAGAGTGATTGCCTATTGGAATGGACTGCCCAGGGAGGTGGTGGAGTCATTATCCCTGGAGGTGTTTAAAAGGAGGCTGATTGAGGCACTTAGTGCCATGGTTTAGTTAATTAGAAGGGTTAGGCGATAGGTTGGACTCGATGATATTAGAGGTCTTTTCCAACCTGCTTAATTCTGTGATTCTGTAATGGCACTTCCAGTGCCCCTCTCCTCATGTCCTGTGCTAAACTATATGCAAAAGAGATATGACACAATACTACATACAGAGCCAACAAAGAGTCATAGCTGTTGTCTCTATCAGGCATTTAGAAGAGAATGAAAAAAGGGAAAATTGTGACTTGTTAACTCAACTATATTTACAACACCATGAGTGCTGGTAGATGAATTTCGATCATTACCTAGGGACCTAACAGCCCGTGAAACCAAGTGTCAAGGTTAAACAGGCTGTCTAAACAACAGAGCTTTATTATCAATTACATCAGATCTGCCCAAAGAACAGGCATGTAGTTTGTGAATTATGTGTTCATCAAAAGGCAGAGAACAGGGTGCATAGTTCCCAGTGCAACCCATACGGTTAAACACTCAGTCTGCCTTTTGGACACAACTGAAATGTCCACTGAAATGTACTCAAATGCACTGGGGAGACTAAATTATTCCAGCTCATTTCACATGTCCCACAAACAGCACTTTTATTTCCTTAAGTGTGTGGACAAGCCCTAGAGATCTAGAATGAGCTTAAGTTATAGCTCAAGGTGTTCTTCAAAACTTGCACAGCAAAAGGGACAGGGAAGAAAAAAATAAAAGGAGAAAAAATGAGGTACAAGGAAGGATTAATGTTAAAGAAAGCAACGATGCTATCAACAGCTATACCTGCATCAGACAGAACTTGTGCAGAATGTTAGAAAATTGTCACATGATTGTATTAAAAGATCAAGGGCCATTTGTGCAGAGTATCATACAGATATTTAATAGCCAGTCCGTGCCCGTAGCATTTTCATCTTCATTTGTTTTTTCTCTCTCCAGTTATACCCTAATCTCTCAAGGCCAGATTGCCATCTGTCTGGTACTCTGTCCTTGATGAAATGTCTCAGGACAACATACCTTTAAATTCAAGTTAGTTTTGGAGAAGGAGGTGAACCTAGGTAACATGATGAAATGTAGCCTGCTGTGCAGTGAGTCAGAAATAAGGTTTATGTCCTTGGTTTAACTGAGAGCTCAGTATTACCTGGCTGGCATGGTCCCTCTGCATGCACCTGAATTGCACCCTTGGAGAAGAATTTGCATATCAGGATACGCCATTGCTAGGTCACTGGGCTAGTCCATCTGTTTGCATTTCTACCTGTAATGCCTGTAATTTATTACCAATTGGGAAAAGCAATGCTATAATTCCATTACTTCCAATTGAAAATATACACCTGAGCTGAAAAGAAGAAACAGATATTCAGCCGATCCTTGGTTTTGAAAGGTTTGCAGGACTAGATGAGAGAGGTTTTGAAATATGTATGTGGCTAGTCATCCTGTAGCATCTGTTTCCTCTAACTGCCACTGCATTTTCAATATTGCTTCATCTTCTTCCAAATAGGTAAAAAAAAAAAAGAATCTATGACAATGTAGAAGAAATATCATGGGTATTTGTTTCGTTGTTGTTCTGTAAGCAATGTGTTCTACATTACAGCTAAAACGTATCAGGGGAAGATAGATGCTTCTCGCTTTTTGACATGGCAATTAAGCTTTAATGATACATTAAACAGCAAGTATACCTGACAAAAAATAAATTATCAAGACAGATCTCATCTGTGAGTTAATGTCAATTTACAGGAATTTAAAGACTGGGTGTGGATATACATGTGAACAAAATACAGCGGCAAGTCACTACTGAGTGAGCATACTTATCTTAATACTTAAAAAAAATTAGGCAATTTAAAACTATGGGGTATTACAGGAGATACTGACTCAGTAAGAAGTCACTGTAATGATTACTATTGAAATGATGCAAGGAGAGTTTGATTTGACCTATTGATTCAGAGTTAACAACAAAATTGGAGTGATTTAAATGAATTAGTGCAGCCCAGGCCTCATCATTCAAAGGGTTTCTCTCTCTCCAGAGATGACTAATTGTGAAATTCCTCACAGGCATACCAATGCTTGATAGGAGACTATCCCGAAGCACTAAGTGTTGTCAAAGATCATTAGTTGTCAAAACAATATGTACATAAAATAACAGACTTGGAAAGCAATAGTCAAGAATTTAAGCAAACAATATCATTATAAGGAACCAGCCATTATCTTCAGGCACTCCAAAATAAATACAAAGAAATCACCCTCTTGTGACTTCCCTTTCCAAAAATGTAAGCAAATTGCTATGGTTATTGTGGTTGTTTACGAAATTGGTCTAGTTAAGATTGTACAGTGGAATGTATACATGGATTTAAATCAGTTCCTAAGGAGATCCAATTAACCTACCAGACTCACTGAAGTGATTTTGAGGGCTGGAGGTAACAACTTTGCCAAGAGTGCAATGACATGCAGTTGTTTTCCCTCTTGCTCTTCTTGAAAAGGCCCAGAGCTGATACAAACTCAAACAAAGCCCACAACACCAAGCCAAAAGAAAAGATGCTTATTGCTAAGAGAGGAGGGGTCCTTCTCCTTTAACCATCCTGCAGCAATGTCCTAACTGCCCTTCTGCAGTGGGACCTTTCCCAAAAGGTCGCAATACTGCTACCATGGTGTACCCTGGGGGGAATGAGTCCTGTGGACATTGAGGATGACAAGTTCTATCCCATGTGTCCCATGCAAAAAGCAGCATGGCTTTTTGCCATGATAATGATCAAGAGTCTAAGGTTGCCTTTGGGAGTCAGAATCATAGAATGGTAAGTTTGGAAGTGACCTCAAGGATCACCTAGTTCCAACCCCCTGACATAGGCAGGGACACCTCCCACTAGTACAGGTCAGTCAAGGCCTTGTCCAACCTGGCCTTGAACACCTCCAGGGAGGGACAGCCACAACCTCCCTGGGCAACCTGTTCCAGTGTCTCACCACCCTCACTGGAAAGAACTTCCCCCTAACATCCAGTCTAAATCTCCCCTCTGCCAGTTTAAACCCATTGCCCCTTGTCCTGTCATTACAAGACCTTGTAAATAGTCCCTCCCCAGCCTTCCTGTAGGCCCCCTTCAGTTACTGGAAGGCTACTACAATGTCTCCTGGAAGCCTTCTCTTCTCCAGGCTGAAGAGCCCCAACTCTTGTAGCCTGTCCTCATAGGAGAGCTGCTTCAGCACTCTGATCATCTTCATGGCCCTCCTTTGGACCCGCTCCAACAGTTCCATGTCCTTCCTGTGCTGGAGGCTCCAGAACCGTACACAGCCAAGGTCATCCCATATTTTCCAGAAAAAGATCTGAGAATTTCAGCAGGTGTGATAGGTGTGATCTACTCCTCTTGTCTCTGATTCTCCTATTTATTTTTAGTAGTTGCACAAATAAAGAACTGGATATCTAAGTTCCTGGCCTAACCAATATTACCTGTGCTTCTTGCAGCGTGGAAGCTCTCCTCTCTATGCTGTGGTTCAGGAAAATCCAAGTTCTCAGGAATCCTGAGTTCTTTGTTTTCCTGGCTAGTTCACAGAGAAGTTGCCTCCTTTCCATAGTAAAAAAGGGTCATACTTCAAATCTCTTTTTAGGAAGAATTTTCCATACCTTGACTTACTTTCTTCATCTGCTTTTGTATCTGTGTTAGTCTGAATCCAGGGCAAGAGGCACTACTGACATCTGTAAGTGCATTCCTATATATTATGCTTCATTACTGATATATTTTACAACTCAGAAATATCTTAACCTGCATTTAACGGTGCACAAGTCCCTTTACTATGTCTCCATACAATTTAATTTTCTGTTAACTGTGTTAATTCTCCTTTTACTTAGCTATTCATTAGCTTGTGTCCATCAACTGTAAGTTTCACCCACTGAACACTGAAATTTCTCTTGTGCCTTCCGAGCCTGGAGGTATTTGTCCCATCTGCTTAAGGCTAGTTCAGATGTCTAAAGGATAGTTCAGAAGGTCAGTTTAATATTCGTGTCTCTTCCATGCAGACAAGTAAGAGAAATGTATTTCTCCCTAATGATTACTAAGGGCAAACCAGGAAAATATCTTAGGCATAATTATTTCCCATCCTAAACAACCTGATTTCAATGCATACCATACCACCTGACTCCTTACTTCCAGATGAACACATTCTTTAAATACAGACATTAATATAGAATTGATTCTATATCTCAGGGTGTGGGGGTTTGTTGGTTGGTTGGTTGGTTGGTTTGTCTTTTTTCCTTTTTAGCCCAAAGTTTTGTTATATTTCTCTGTGCTCCTGGCTGATTTCCTGTTGTCCCTGTTCTTTGGATGGATAGTGAACACTAAATAGTTAAACTAAATAAAGTATTGCCATCTACTTTTCTTTTTTTCAGGAGGGGTGGTGGATACGTTCACATACAATAAAATTTTGAAAGCTTAGCCATGGCTCCAGAAGACTTTAGAGGACCTGGTTAGTGTTGAGAGTGACACAGTAATGCTTTTGGGTAAAAATGGTTGGTTGGTATTTTGAGAAAGAAGTTGTTTGCCCTTGCTGGAATTCTCATTCAGTCAGGCAGAACAAACAGCAGAACTTGTGTGTGGGATTGCGGAGGAAGGGAGAAGAAGAAGAGCATGAGCTGTAGAAGGGAAAATTCTGGAAGGACATTGATTAGAATCATTGCATGTGCACCCAGATAGGGTGCTGTGCTATGCTGAGGAAGATCTGTGATTCGATCTCTTCAACAGATAGTCCATGCTGTGAGAATGAGCCTGGAAGGATGCTATTTAGCGATTCCACAATGGTAAATTAATGTTTAAATCCTACTGGGAATTTCAGGAGACTTAATGGGAACCACAGAGAAACGCATTTGTGGAGGCCTCAAAGAGAGTTTAAACAAAACAACAACAACAACAAAAGGCGAGTGGGCAGAATTTTCTCTTA
>VWYK01126705.1:31277-44229 GCA_013399775.1 Semnornis frantzii | reverse complement strand
ATCTCCTGTCCCCTTCCTTCATCTCTTGCTCCCTTTGGTGAAGCCAGAGCCATAAAGAAAGTTAGCAAATTGAAAATCTGTCCTGAGACTCGTTGAGTGAAAAGAGCAGTGAAAGCTTTTGCTTTTTCTCTTTCTTTTTCTTTTTACCCTCTTTTCTGGTAGAAAGGACTTGGTAGAAAGGAGGGGTGGGGGATGGTGAAAACACCTTTCAAAGCTGTGGGGCTGTTCTCTTTCTCATCAGCTGCAGCAGTGATGCTCAGTGGCACTCATTGTGACTCGTTAGTGGAAAGCCATTAAATCTGGGGATGGATATTTTCTCAGGAGAGATGTAGGTCTTTATTCCCCAGGCAGGCAGAGAAGTACCAGTAGGCCATGCAGAAAGCCCAGCAAGACTGCTGAGGTTGCAGCTTCTCCCATCAGCACCCACAGGGGAACAGGGTGTCCCCTAGCCTGGGGGAGCTGAGCCAGGATCTGGCCATTAGTGCCCAGGTCCTCTGGAAAGGGGAAAAAAATCCAAGGCTGGAAGGATGGGCAGAGGAGGGAGAGTTTGGGGGTCAGGTGTCTTTGGGGTGTCTTAGATGCCTTGGTGGGGCTGGATTCCCAGCAGCAGCCCCTGGGTGGAGGTGCCACTAGAGCCTGCACAGGACCTCAGGAGGGAAAAAACCAAACATTTTCATGTATCTAAATATTAAAAAATATCTAAATACCTAACATCTGGCTGCTGGCTGTGGGAAGGCTGGAGGAAAAAGGCTGGCAGGATGTGCAGCCTCTCTCCTCACCAGCTCTTAGAGGGCTCCCATCACCACCAGCTCTCACCCTCTGGAACTCAGCTCCCAGTAGAAACCAGTTGGAAACAGGACAGAGGTTTGCTTTTAGCTAGCAGCCATCTCAGCTTTCCTATAAATATAAAGCAGCAAACAGGAAATAATGATCTGCCCTAATTTAGTTCCCTTCATCTGAGGACTCAAAGCATCTGACAGTAGCTCTAAGGAACAAGGAGAGGCTTTGCAACCTGCACAGAAATGTGGCTGCTTCCAGGAGGGATGGGCAATGTTTTGCTGAAGGTTCTCTTGCAGCCCCTCAGTGACCAGCCCAAATTCCTTCCTCAGTCACCCCAGTTTAGGAGGGCTCTGCAGAGGGACCTGGGCAGGCTGGATAGATGGGCACAGTCCAGCACCAGGAGTTTTAACAAGTCCAAGTGCCAGGTTCTGCACTTTGGCCAGAACAACCCCAGGCAGTGCTACAGGCTGGGGCAGAGTGGCTGGAGAGCAGCCAGGCAGAGAGGCACCTGGGGGGAACTGGTCGACAGCGACTGAACATGAGGCAGCAGTGTGCCCAGGTGGCCAAGAAGGCCAATGGCATCCTGGCCTGGATCAGGAACAGTGTGGCCAGCAGGAGCAGGGCAGTCCTTCTGCCCCTGTACTCAGCACTGGTCAGGCCACACCTTGAGTGCTGTGTCCAGTTCTGGGCTCCTCAGTTTAAGAAAGATGTTGAGGTCCTGGAAGGTGTCCAGAGAAGGGCACTNGGGCTGCCCAGGGAGGCGGCGGAGTGCCCATCCCTGGAGGTGTTTGTTTAAAAGGAGGCTGCATGAGGCACACAGTGCCATGGGTTAGTTAATTGTAAGGTGTCAGGTGCTAGGTTGGACTGGATGATCCTAGAGGCCTTTTCCAACCTCATTCTGTGAGTCTGTGTCTCTGTGTCAGTGAGATTTGGGGCTAGGAGCAGGTGATGCTCTTGCAGCTCAATGTGGTGCACAACTGGCTCAGCGCCGCCGAGCATGGAGGCTTTGTTTGTTTAATCAATTAATTGGATTAATTAATTTTCAGGAGAATGTTGAGCAAAACTACCAGGAAGCACCAGCAGCCCTGCTGGGTGTGCAGTGGTGGCAGCAGGGACACAGCCTGTAGCTGTGGCTCAGGGGAGCTTGGTGAGCCCAGCCCTGCTGTGCTGGGACAGCTGTGAATCGTAGAAGGGGTTGGGTTGGAGAGGACCTTGCAAGGTCATCCAGTCCAACCCTGCTGCAGTCAGGAGGGACATCTGCAGCTAGAACAGCTTGCTCAGAGCCCCAGACAACCTGACCTGCAATGGTTCCAGGGATGGAGTATCTGGCACCTCTCTGGGCAACCTGAGCCAAGTTCTCACCTCTCTTGGTGTCAAACATTTCTTTTCTCTAATCTAAATCTCCTTTTACTTTCAAGCCATCACCTCTCATCCTGTCACAAACAGCCCTGCTAAAAGGTCTGTCCTTGTCTTTCTTATTGGCCCCTTTAAACACTGAAAGGCCACCAGAAGCTCTCCCTGAAACCTACTCTTCTCCAGGCTGAACAACCCCAACTCTCTCAGCCTGGCCTCACAGCAGAGGTGTTCCAGCACCTCTGGACTGGAACACCCAGAACTGGACACAGCACAACATCATTGTTGTGGCCTCCTCTGGATCAGCTTCAACAGGTCCATGTCTCTCAGCTGCAGCCAAGCAGAGCCTTTCCAACAAGGTTCTCCTCAGCTGCAGCCACATCAGCCACCCTGGCTACTGCACAGAGCCCAGGCACCTGAACTGCTGCTTCTCTCCTTTCCTGGCATTGCCAAGCCTACCCTTTTGCCATCCACTGACCCCTGTGTGTGCTTCACCCAACATCCTTTGCTGTCACCAAGCCTGGTGACAGGATCTCCTTGCAGTTTGCCCTGGAACCTGGGGAGGATGAGGCACTGGTTTTACCTGCAAGGATCCTCCATCACTGGCCCCTTGGTGCCTCGCCTCTTGCAACATTTCTGTCCTTCTGTGAAGGCTTAGTCATGCTTGGGTTGGGGTCTCAGCCACCATGGTTCCTGTCCCCAGATCTCACCATCTCTCCATCTAGATCAAACGAAGAGCAGCAGCTGGGTGCTAAAGCAGAGCCTGAGAGGCTGTCACCAGCAGTGGCAGCAACACAACTGTCTCTACATTGTCACACAGTAGTGACCAGTCCTCTGCCCTTCCAGCTGTGGCCAGGCAGGGACTGAGCTTGGGAGCAAGAAAATCCTGAAAGAAATCTGGGAGGCAGTGGATTTCCACACCTAATTAACTCAACAAATTAATCCCAATTAGAAGCTGTAATTGGGATTATAGTGGTTAATCATCTCCCCCCCCCCAAGCAACAACCATGCTATCTGCTGTCATTTCATTGGAAAAGCAGGGGACATGGACTTCAGTGTCCCTGTCACACCAGAGCTGCCACCCAGCACACCCTGGTGGGGGTTGGATGAGTTTGTTCCCCTTTGGCAAGGGACAGGATGGGGGACAGCACCGTGTGCCTGCCACTGCAGGATGCATTCGATTGCATCATCACCATACTCCTGAGGACACTGAACCTGGCTGCTCCTGCTCCTCCTTGAGCAGCTTCCTGCAGAAAGCTGAACTGTGGGCACCAGGAACCCCAGCACAGGAAGGACATGGAACTGTTGGAGGGGGTCCAGAGGAGGCCACAAAGATGCTCAGAGAGCTGCAGCAGCTCTGCTCTGAGGACAGGCTGAGAGAGTTGGGGCTCTGCAGGCTGGAGAAGAGAAGGCTGCCAGGAGACCTAAGAGAAGGCTTCCAGGAGACCTTAGAGTAGCCTCCCTGGTTCTGAAGGGGGCTACAGGAAGGCTGGGGAGGGACTATTGACAAGGTCTGGGAACGACAGGACAAGGGGAATGGGTTTGAAGTGGCAGAGAGGAGATTGAAAGTGGATGTTAGGAGGAAGTTGTTTGCAGTGAGGGTGGTGAGACACTGGCACAGGTTGCCCAGGGAGGTGTTCAAGGCCAGGTTGGAGGAGGCCTTGAGTGACCTGTGCTAGTGGGAGATGTCCCTGCCTATGGCAGGGGGTTGGAACTGGATGATCCTTGAGGTCCCTTCCAACCTTACCATTCTATGATTCATTGAATGTTTTTTGCCCTTCTGCAAAGCCAAAGCTGCTGTGTGCTGAAAAGAGCCTGAATTAAAACAACTGCTTGCTCTCCAGTGTCTGAAGGTACCAGAAAGCTGGGGAGGGGCTTTTGACAAGGGCTTGTAGTGATGGGATGAGAGTCAGTGGCTTTGAGCTGGCAGAGGGGAGATTGAGGCTGGAGATTAGGAAGAAATTCTTGACAGTGAGGGTGGTGAGACACTGGCACATGGAGACTGTGGGTGTCCCATCCTTGGGGGTGTTCAGGGACAGGTTGGAAAGGGCCTTGAGCAACCTGGGCTGGTGGGAGGTGTCCCTGCTCACAGCAGAGGGGTTGGGACTAGATGATCTTTGAGGTCCCTTCCAGCCCCAGACCATTCTGTGATTCTTCTTGTTCTGAGCACATCAAGCAAGCAGAGTCCTCCTGTGGCAGGCTGGTCTCAGCAGGGTTACAGAGCTGCCCTTTCCCCCTGCTCTGCTCTTGCCAATGGTATCTGGGCTCCTTGGAGTCCCTAGCTCCAAACTCACCCTGCTTCCCCCCCTGCTCCCTAAAGCCCACTCAGTAGAACCCCAACACCTCCTCCCTGCAGCCCT
This sequence comes from Semnornis frantzii, assembly GCA_013399775.1. Taxonomy (NCBI): domain Eukaryota; kingdom Metazoa; phylum Chordata; class Aves; order Piciformes; family Ramphastidae; genus Semnornis; species Semnornis frantzii. The sequence continues at coordinate 39,736 of VWYK01126705.1, read as the reverse complement.
CTCCTGCTCCGGGGAGATCCCATGGGAGCACTGAGCAAGGCTTTGCAGGGACTGATTTTTGGGGCTGCAGGGTGAGAATCATGCCTGGCAGCCACAACCTGTCCAGGTGCTGGGAAAGAAGCTGCCAGTGTCAGTTTGGCTTCAGGTCCTTTCCTGCCTTGCTGAGGACCAGATGTGAGGCTGAAAGGGGAACTTTTGGAGAGGCTTCATCCCAATAGAATCATAGAATGGGTTGAGGGACCTTAAAGATCATCTAGTTCCAACCTTCCCTGTTCCAGCCCCAAAAGGAATATGACTACCAGCTGAACTTGATGGCCTCAAAGGTCTTTTCCAGCCTCTATGATTCTGCTCTCTGGCTCTAATTAGCAGATGTTTGCTGTCCAGGATGCACAAAGCACTTGGGCAAAGCTCTATTAAACACCCCAGAGAGGACAAAGTTGCTGCAGCAGCCCCCAGAACCATAGAATCATCAGTGCTGGAAGGGACCTCAAGGATCATCCAGTTCCAACCTCCCCCTGCCATAGGCAGGGACACCTCATTCCAGATCAGGTTGCTCTGAGCCTCACCCAGCCTGGCCTTAAAGACCTCCGGGGGTGAGGCTTCAACCACCTCCCTGAATCACTGCTGCCTACATTCAGCAGCACAGAAAGCGCAGGATTCTGCTGCCTCTTAGGTTTGGCTCAGCTCTCTCCAAAGCCACAGAGAAGCTGTGCACAGCAGATCTCGTGGGCTACCTTCCCTGGCAGTGAGTCTTGCCGCAGAGGAAGGGCGATGCTGTTTGCATCCTCATCCTCCTCCAGCCACCCACATGCAGCCGGTGCCTTCACACCTCCCCACCTCCAGCTCCTGCCAGCCCCCTCAAGGGCTTGGTCCAGCGTTGGAGATGCTGTTTTGGTTGGATGTTTTTGTTGTAAGTGTTGTTGACCAGGAAATAGCAGAACTCGAGGACCCCGCTGGTATTTTTAGTCCCATATTGGTGCCTGGCTCCAAACCCTCACCAGGGCTGTAAAAATACATTTCCTCTGTGCATCATTTGTATAAAGCTTTGCTCCTTTTCCTGCACCAGGCATGATTTAAAGCCCTACCTGTCATGGTTTAAGGGATTAACCAAGAGCCTACCAGGTGGCCCCAGGTGGAGTCCTGCGTACAGTTCTGGAGCCCCCAGCACAGGAAGGACATGGAACTGTTGGAGTGGGTCCAGAGAAGGAGGAGGCCACAAAGATACTGAGAGAGCTGCAGCAGCTCTGCTATGAGGACAGGTTGAGAGAGTTGGGGCTCCACAGCCTGGAGAAGAGAAGGCTTCCAGGAGACCTTGGAGTAGCCTTCCAGAATCTGAAGGNCTTTGAGGTCCCTTCCAACCTTACCATTCTGTGATTCTATGATACATCCTCTAGGATGATGGTGAAGGGGAGCAGAAGGGGGGAAATTTATTGCCATCTCTTGTTGAGTTCACAGCAAAGTTGTGCCCCACCTGGCTGATCAGGTGCCCTGGCAGATGCTGGCTCTGCAGGTGTGCTGAGCTGCACTGGTTATACTGGTTGGCAGGGCAGGGCTGCTGGGGGCCAGGGCAGAGCTGGAGCCAGGCTCTGCTGGGTGATGCCCAGTGACAGGACAAGGGGCACTGGGGGGAAGCTGAGGCACAGAAAGTTTCATTTAAACATGAGGAGGAATTTTTTCCCCGTGAGGATGACAGAACCCTGGCACAGGCTGCCCAGGGGAGTTGTGGAGTCTCCCTCTCTGGAGATATTCAAGCCCTGCCTGGATGCATTCCTGTGTGATCAGGTACCTGTGTGATCTGATCCTGCTCTGGCAGGGGGATTGGAGTGGATGAGCTTTGGAGATCCCTTCCAGCCCCTGACATTCTATGATTCTATGTTCTCGAGCAGGAGGGGTTTGTTGTGGGAACCCCTGAGCAACACCCTACCACCCTGCATGGGCAGGGAGAAGCCTTATTGCCATGGAGACTGATGAGAGTTGAAAAGTGGCTACCATGGAAACCAGTTTGGGAGTCTGTGGGGCCATCCTTCCAGGATGGTCCTTGGCTTGTGGGAGTAGTGCTGCTCTGTGCAGCATGTGATGGCTGGAGAAGTCAGATGCTCCAGAGTGGGCTGAGCCCCTCTGCATCCTCCAGATGGGCTACCAGGGAGCCAAACTGGAGTGACATGGCCCCAGACTGGGGAACTGGGCAGCCCATGCTGCTGGTAGAGAAAGAACTGATGGTTATTTCTGGGCTCCTGGCCATGTAACCTGCCAGCACTCAGGGGTGTCAGCTGCAGAGGAACATGGACATTAAAGCAGCTGAGGGTGGAAAGGTAGCATGAGCCTCATTTCCAAAGAGAAATTACCTGGAGGCTGGAGAGAAGAGCAGGACTGGGGTGAGAGACTGCTGGGAGCAGTGGGACTGAGAGGGATTCTCTTGGCTTGGCAGCAGAGAGGTGGTGTGAGGGGCTGTGAATAGCTCTGAGCAGCTCTTCTTCACCACCCAGAACCCATAAAGCATCTCCTCTTTGGGTTCTGTGTTTGTTGTGCTTCCTAAAATAGGACTTTGGCAAAACAACAGAGGCCTCCTTCCCCCAGGCTGAGCTTCTCCTTTGCAAGAAAGCTGTGTCCTCAGTGGAGACCAAGGTGGCTTTTACCAACCCTCCCACTGGCTGTGCTCACCGTGCCACACATCATCCCAAGGTGTCTCTGTGCCCTTCCAGCCCTGCCCCTGGCACAGACTGGACTGGCACACATGGGCTGGCAGGGTCTGAGGGTCACCTCCCTGACACACGTGGTGCAGGAGAAGCAGCTCTGCCTTCCACTGTGTCCCCTCCTCAGCTTTGTCCTGCACCCAGCAGCAGCTGACAAAGGGATCCTGGGAGAGTGGGCATGGCCACCTCAGCAGGAGCTGCCCAACCCCCTGCTCACCTTCCTGGGTGCATGAAAACAGCCTCCAACATCTCCTGCCAGTTAGGGGCTGCAGTGCAGCTGCCTGGTCAGATACAGCAGCCATGCCCCCTGCTTTGGGCACACACAGCACTGCAGCTGTGCCCCCTGCTTTGGGCACACACAGCACTCCAGTTGTGCCCCCTGCTCTGGGCACACACAGCACTCCAGCCATGCACCCTGCTCTGGGCACACACAGCACTGCAGCTGTGCCCCCTGCTTTGGGCACACACAGCACTGCAGCTGTGCCCCCTGCTTTGGGCACACACAGCACTGCAGCTGTGCCCCCTGCTTTGGGCACACACAGCACTGCAGCTGTGCCCCCTGCTTTGGGCACACGCAGCACTCCAACCATGCTCTGGGCACACACAGCACTCCAGCTGTGCCCCGTGCTCTGGGCACACACAGCACACCTGCCATGCCCCCTGCTCTGGGCTCAGGGGAACCAGCCCATTTCACACACCCATGCCACAGCCCAAGGAGCCCAGCAGATGCCCTGGCTGTGGATCTCAAGAGTGTCTCCACCTGTGGTAGGATGGAGTGATGGTGAAGGGCTGGGAGCACCTGAGGGTGTGAGGTTCCTCACAGCTGTGGATCTCAAAGCACCTTTCTGCCCTTGTTAACCTACCCTCATACAGAGCCTGGCTTGGGAGCAGGAATGGTTGGGAGCCCTAAGGCTTGGTGAGTTGGTATCCCCACATCTGTGTACTGTTGGGAGGGTTGGGGTGATGTTGGGAGAGATATGGGTGATGATTTGGGGGCTGTCAGGGGTGACCCCCATCCCAAGACAGGCAGCCTGGGACTCAGGAGCCAGACTGAGCTGGGCAAGGCTTGCAGTCAGGGCACTCAGATTTGGTGGGATTGTTCCTCCTGTAACTGCTGACCCCCAAAACCTGCTCTTTGTGGTAGGGGGAGAGGGAAAGCTGCACCCCCCAACCCCTGGGCTGGTGCCTAAGAGTTTGGAGTCCTCTTATCCAGAGTCAGCACAGCTCTGGTGCTCACTGCAACCCCAGGATGCCCTTGAATTTTTAATGCTTCCATAAAACAGTAATTACAAACACTGCAATGTGAGGTTTTAAGCAGAAAGTCTGAACTTCCCAGGGCTTAATTATTCAACAGAAATTAATGAAAGTGGGGCTGGATCCTGCTGGCTGCCTTGGCATTTCCTAGCAGGGCTGGCAGCAATCCACTTTGCATGGGGGAAGGCTGGGGGGGAGGCTGAAGCCCACCCCTGGTGCCTTGGGGCTACCCAGGAATGACTGGATGCCTTTACCAGCAAGGTTTGGGAGAGCCTGGCTGGGGGGCAGCAATGTGTTGGGCTGGGTTGGGATGAGGAGAGGTCTGGAGGGAGCAGTGGGGACCCCACTAAGTGGCTCGATGCCAACCATGGAAGTGGAGTATCTTGGCTTTGGGGTGCAGCTCTTGGGGAGGTGCTGAGGGACTGCTGTGATCTAAACCAACACTGCAGGAGCCTGGGGCCTGTGCATTGACCAGAGTGGGGAAACCAAGGTGGGTGCCACCTTGGGAGGTAGCATGATCCTGTGGCAGCTCCTCTGTGTCCCCCATCCAGTGCCTGCACCAGTTTCCTGACTGGGAGAGACATCTGAGCTCCAGGGCTTTGTTTTCTGGAGCTTTCCACAGCCTCCATTGTGCCCTGAGTTCCCTGGGAAGATTTCAGCCTTGCTTTTAGCTCCTCTGCTGTGGCCCCATGTAGTTCAAAAACACCTTTGATGGGGGTGAGTCTGCTGGGACCAAGGATTCCCAGGGCTCTTTAGCAAGCAAAACTGCTGGAGTCTTGGCAAAGCTCATGGATTCAGGCTGGGATGTTGGACTTCCACCCTACATGGGGTAGCAGTGAACTTGGGAAAGCCTTGATATGGTGGGGGAGGGGAGAAATAGGATAACAAAGGGATAAAATATTCCCTGCCAGGAGCAAGAGCTGGGGCTGTAGAAGTGAGACTCAAGGGAAGCATCATTTTGAGGTGGGACTTGAGTTCTCCAACTCCTTGAAACCACATCTCAGCCCTTTACCCACAACCACAAAGCTCCTTTTCCCATGTAGACTCCATCCAGCTGCATCCTCCTACCCCAAGCAGCATATCCATACAGCCATGGCCTTCAGGAGTTGGCATCAGGTAAGCTCTCAGGGCACCACGTGTGGTAGAAAAGCAAGTTGCTGTTGTTGTTATTAATAGCTGACTGTCAGAACTTCATTAGCAAGCAAACCTGTCTGATCAACCATCTGCAACCAGACAGCAAGAACATGGCAGCAGCCAGAGCTGCTGGCAGGATGGAGCAGGCTGTTTGTCAGGGCTGGGCAAACAAAGTGAAGGGAGTGGAGGAGGTGACGAGGGCTGGTGGGAGCTGGGTGGAGATGATGGCTCAGCTGATGAGGTGTTGGGGATGGGGAAGGAACAGGGCTTCATTTGCAAGGGAAATGAAATTATTGCCTGCTCTGTGAGTAGTTCTGGCACAGCAGAGCCTGATGAGCTGTGTGAGGAGGGTGCTGGAGTAGGGGGCACCTGGCAGCACTCAGCACCCTGGTGTGGGAGTGCAGTCTGCTCCAGCTTGGGTGCAGGTCCTGTTGTAGCCCCCCGAGGGGTCTGGGGTGATCTGTTGCCCATGGGGTGAGCTTATCTCCTTCACCACCTTTCCACCCATCTAGCATCTTCTTGCATCATTTGGGCTGTGCTTGGGGAAGGTCACAGCAGTGACTGTTGTTTGGTCATTCCTGAAATGGGAGGGGTAGGGCAAGGAGGGAAGATGATGCTGGCAACAGCTGCTCAGAGCCAGAAGCCAGCTGTGTCCTGGCATCCCCAGAAGAGTGGGAAGCAGGTGGAGGGAGGGGATTCTGCCCCTGTGTTCTGCTGTGCTGAGACCCCACCTGCAGTGCTGGGGCCAGTTCTGGAGTCCTCAGCACAGCACAGACAGGGACCTGTTGGAGTGGGGCCAGGGGAGGCCACAAAAATGGTGGGAGGGGTGGAACCTCTCTGCTGTGAGGCCAGGCTGAGTGAGTTGGGGTCGTTCAGCCTGGAGGGCTCCAGGGAGACCTTTCAGTACTTAAAGGGGTCTGTAAGAAAGGTGGGGAAGGGCTCTCTGGGGAGTGTATTGGCAGAACAAGGATGATTTGAAAGGAAAATGCGATTCAGACTGGAGAGGAGGAGGAAGGCTTTTATAATAAGAGTGCAGACCACAGCCCAGGATGCCCAGAGAGGTGGCAGATGCCCCATGCCTGGAGCCATTCCAGGTGAGGTCGTTTGGGGCTCTGAGCAACCTGCTCCAGCTGCAGAGGTCCCTGCTGACTGCAGGCGGTTGGACTGGATGGGCTCTGAAATGTTCCTCCCAACCCAATTCTGTGATTCCCTGATGCTGGCCAGGATGAGAGATGTGCTGAATGAAGCAGGTGGATGCTGGTGCAGTGGCACCCAGGGCACTCATGCTCTTGTCACCCCAATGCACCTTCCCAGGTGGCTCTCATCACACATTGGATGGCAATTTTGGCCCACCCAGATGTGAGGGGCAGCTGGGGGCTTTGAGGCAGTGATTCTGTCTCTCAGGGCAGAGCCTGCAGCCTGGGTTAAGGACAGGCTCTGACCAGCTCCTGCCCTCCACTGGGGATGGGGTTTTTTTATTCTGTAATGTGAATATTTTCTCCTCATTCTCATCCTACAAACAGGGCATCAGTGCTCCCCAGATGGGAACACAACTCCCTGGTCACTGTCCCTCAGGGTGAGGTCTGCTGAGCTGGAAATAAAAGGGAATTGGGCTTAAATGAGGAGCATCCTTGAGAGCAGGAGTTATATACTGGACCCAGTTAATCAGTTGTGGCAGCACTGGTCTGGGTGGGAGACCTGGCTGCTCCCTGCCAAGAGTTCACAGAGCTGGGTCACAAATCATCCAGGTTTTATCTGGGTCTTTACTTTGATTTAACTTTAGTAGATCATAAAGACAAAAAGTCATTCCAAGGTGCAGTATTCAGGGAAAAGAAAGGGGGGAAAAAAGAAAAGAGAGAGAGAGGAAAGCCAGAAGGGGGTAGTTTGAAGTTGTCAAAATGATTTTCCACTCCTTCAAAATAATCTCAGAGAACTGACCCAGATTTCACAAGGCACTCTGGCTTTCAAAGAGCTGTCTGTCTGTGCAGGAGATGAGGCTGTAAAATAGACTCTCTTTTAAAATTTATTTCCCCTCCTTAGTGGTTGTACAAAATCTGTGCCTTGCCTCAGTCCTGTGGGACCTGCAGGGGCATGATGCTTTGGGGGAAAGGAGTTTTAGCTCCCAGTGCTGCCAGCTTCTGCCTGCCAAGAGAACCATACAATGGTAAGGTTGGAAGGGACCTCAAGGATCATCCAGTTCCAACCCCCTGCCATAGGCAGGGACACCTCCCACTAGTACAGGTCACTCAAGGCCTCCTCCAACCTGGCCTTGAACACCTCCAGGGAGGTTGTGGCGCACAGAAGCACCCAATGTGATCTTTGCTTCTGTGCTCCCCAGCCTCCCTGGGCAACCTGTGCCAGTGTCTCACCACCCACCGTGCAAACAACTTCCTCCTAACATCCAGTTTCAATCTCCCCTCTGCCACTTCAAACCCATGAGGCAGCAGCTAAAGGGAAGTGCTGTGAAATCTTTCCAGGACCCTCCTTTATTGCTCTTAGACTCTGTGCAATCATGTCAGGGATCACCCAAGGGCAGCATGAGCAGCATTCATCTTCTGGCCACCAGAAAGGCCCAGGAGTGAGAAAGGAGGTGGCAGGAGATGTTCATGGCATGGGGAGTGTCTCCTAAAATCCACCCAGAACTCGTGCTACTGGGGGAAGCCAAGAGCTGTGCTTTACCCTCTGGTTTGGGGCTGTTAGAAGTTCTTCTGTCAAAACATTCCATTTGTTTTCCACTAAAGCACAATATGGCCAAAACATTTGCTGCTTCCTTGGATGGGTGATTAATGCTGAGGCAAAATGGATCCACCTGAGGAAGGAGCCTGCACTGCCTGGCTGCTCCTTGTGCCATGGTGCTGACAGCCAGGGCTTGGTTCAAGTGAGAGCATCAACTGAGCTGGTAAGGCTGCCCTGAAGGCATGGGGAGGAAAAAACTTGTTTATGGTTTGTATTAGTTCATAGAATCAGTCAGGGTTGGAAGGGACCACAAGGATCATCCAGTTCCAACCCCCCTGCCATGGACAGGGACACCTCACAGCAGATCAGGCTGCCCACAGCCTCATCCAGCCTGGCCTTAAACACCTCCAGGGGTGAGGCTTCCACCACCTCCCTGGGCAACCCCTTCCAGGCTCTCACCACCCTCATGCTGAAGAGCTTCTCCCTAACATCCAGTCTGAATCTACCCATTTCTAGCTTTGTTCCATTCCCCCCACTCCTATCACTACCTGACAGCCTAAAAAGTCCCTCCCCAGCTTCCTTGTAGCCTCCTTCAGATACTGAAAGGTCACAATAAGGTCACTTGGGAGCCTTCTCCTCTCCAGACTGCACAGCCCCAACTCCCTCAGTCTCTCCTCACAGCAGAGCAGCTCCAGCCCTCTG
>VWYK01126705.1:13576-30375 GCA_013399775.1 Semnornis frantzii | reverse complement strand
TGGCCACAAGGGCATATTGCAGGCTCATGCTCAACCTTGGTTTCTTGGGGGGAGGTTGTACTTCAGCAGAAGTGCACCCATGCATGCAGGTGGTTTGAGAGCTGATTAAAAGGGTCTGAGGGCAGACTCAGAGCCAAATTTGGTGTTGCAAGTGTGACTGTGAGCTAATACAGACTTTATTTAACCCTGTAGGACTAAACAGCCCTAGCTCACGGAAAACACGAAGCCTGTAGGTGTGTGGTGGGAAAAGCAAAGCGGTAAGAATTCGTTGATGAGTGGGTGCTGGCTTTGGGTGCCTGCCACAGGCTGCAGCAACTCCATGCACTGCTCTCACCCACTTTGACCACGGCCCTGCTGATGCCAACCCAAGCACTGGCTAACCTGGGGTGAAGCCCAGGAGTACCAAGGGGCACTTCAGCAAAATGAGATGCATGGCTATTGCCAATCAAGCTGCTTGCAGAGTAGGCAGTTCCCTTCCAAAACAGGGAGGTGGGGGAGAGAGGAAGAGAAAACCAAGCCAGATGAAAGCAGAGACTGTGCCAAAAGTGCCTTCTATTTATGATTTCACAACGTCAACAACAGAGCCCACAGCTACAAGCATATAAAAATTGATATTTTTCCTGAGGAGATTGATGGATTTGTGGTCAGGGCCTTTCCTCTGACTCTGTTGCCCTCTGGACATTGCTGGAATTCATGGAGAGGCTGCACTTTTCTTTGTAGAGGACTAAGGAGATTCTCAAAAGGCTAGCAAAAGCTTTCAGCTCAGAGATGGGCTCTGGCGAAGTTGCTGTAAATAAGGGCAAGGCTTCCCCTAGCTGCTGGGCTGGATTCCCACAGGTGAGCAGCTTTTGCTTCGTGGTGGGGTAGAGGCTCTCCATCCTGCCCCATCTCTTGGTGTGGGGCAAGCAGGGCTGCTGGTCACCCATGCAGGCTCCTGTGGGCCATCCCCTCCCAGCATCAGGCAGGGACCTTCCACCAAGCTCAGTGTGGTGCTGAGAGCAGCAGAATCACAGAATGATAGGGGTTAGAAGGGACCTCTGGAGATCATTTAGTCCAACCTCTCCACTAGAGGAGATTCACCTAGAGCAGGTCACAGAATGTTAGGGGTTGGAAAGGACCTTGAAAGATCATCTAGTCCAACACCCCTGCCAGAGCAGGACCACCTAGAGCAGGTCACACAGGAGTGCATCCGGGCAGCTTTTGAATGTCTCCACAAACTCTCTGGGCACCCTGTTCCAGTTCACCCTCACAGTGACAAAGTTTTCCCTTGTTTATGTAGAACCTGCTATGCTCCAGCTTGCAGCCCATTGCCCCTTGTTCTATCAAGGTCCAAAGAATGAAAACAAGTACATGTTTCTAGATAGGATGGCATCAAGGTGGGTTTTGAATGACTCCAAAGGCAGAGATTCCACCACCTCTCTGGGCAGCCTGTTCCAGTGCTCCATCACCCTCGGTCTAAAGAAGGTTCTCCTCATGCTTAGATGGAACTTCCTGCGTTCAATTTTGTGCCCATTATCTCTTGTGCTGTTGCTGAGCACCACAGAAAAACGACTGGTCCCATCCTCTAGTCTCCTACCCTGAAGGTATTTATCAGCACCGATAAGATCCCCCCTGTGGGGTCGAAGGCTCCTCCGGTTTGTCCTCCTGCTGTCACAGGAGGGCAGAAGGGATGAGCATTTCTAAAGCCTCCAGCTCCTTCCCCAGCGCTTCCCAGACAAGCTCTTCTCGCTACTCAGATGTCTGCTGGAAATCTCCTTCAAGTTTCCTTTCTATTTTATTTTATAACCCTTCAGATCTAAAGCCCATGTGTTTGAAACCAGTTTGTTTGCCACAAGTGGCACGAAGCTCCCAAACAAAGCCCATTTATTTTTATTTTTTCACAGCTCCAGCCTGAAATCCTCAGCTGCTATTGAACTCCTAAGAACTTTGCCAGGCAGTGATGTGGCTTCTGCACAAGCAGCAGGCACACACGAGCCATGATACCCCAGTAAGCAGTTTGTGCTCTTTGCAGCTCCTTTCTGGTTAACAAGCAGCTTTAGGTGTGCTCAAAGATGTCTCTGTGAGTCATAGAATCATAAGGATGGAAGGGACCTCAAAGCTCATCCAGTCCCAACCCCCTGCCATAGGCAGGGACACCTCCCACTAGCACAGGTCACTCAAGGCCTCCTCCAACCTGGCCTTCAACCCCTCCAGGGAGGGAGCAGCCACAACCTCCCTGGGCAACCTGTGCCAGTATCTCACCACCCTCACTGCAAACAACTTCCTCCTAACATCCACTTTCAATCTTCCCTCTGCCACTTCAAACCCATTGCCCCCTGTCCTGTCATTACAAGCCCTTGTCAATAGTCCCTCCCCAGCCTTCCTGTAGCCCCCTTCAGATCCTGGAAGGCAACTCCAAGGTTTCCTGGAAGCTTTCTCTTCTGCAGGCTGCAGAGCCCCAATTCTTGTAGCCTGTCCTCAGAGCAGAGCTGCTGCAGCCCTCTGAGCATCTTGGTGGCCTCCTCTGGACCCACTCCAACAGTCCTTCTGCACAGCTTCACGGTGCTGGGCACATTAGAGACAACTCTGCCGACAAAGGGATCCAAAGCGCTGGAGAAGCAGCAGGTTTGGGCTGGGTTGGTGAGGATGTGCAAGGAGAATCGATGCTGGGCTTTTTAGCAACCACACATCTATTGAACAAAGCTTTTTAAAAGCCTTGAGGGCAGCAGAGGGCTCCTACCTTGTGCCCTGCTGGGATTTATTGTGCCAGAGGGAGGGAGGTTGGAAACGCTGCCTAGTGCTCGGCGTTGGTCTGTTCTGTGTTGGTGATGCTTCTGCAAACTGCAGTGTGAGCTTGGCTGGTGGCACCAGCAAAGCTGCCCTTGGCTGAAGCTCTGTAACCTATGCCTATAAATGGCTGAGGGATGGGTGTCAAGTGGATGGGGCCAGACTCTTTTTGGTAGTATATAGTGACAGTATGAGGAGCAACAGGTACCAACTTGCACATAGGAGGTGTCAACTCTACATGAGGAGAAACTTCTTTACAGGGAGGGTGACAGAGCAGTGCAGCAGGCTGCCCAGAGAGGTGTTGGAGTCTCCTTCTCTGGAGACATTAAAAAACCACCTGGATGCATTCCTGTGAGGACTGCCCTGGGTGATCCTGCTTTGGTTGGGAGTTGGGCTCAATGATCTCTGAAGGTGCTTTCCAACCTCTACCGTTAGGTGATTCTGTGAACCTCTGGTCCTGCACGTTCTTTCCTGCTGATAGCCCTGCTGTGGCTGTGGAGGGCAAAGGCACCTGCTGAGTTTCCTTCATCTCTGGTGTCCATGCTGCCTCCAGACATCTCTTTGCATTGTTGGAGAGAGACACAAGACTCAGTTCTGCAATATAAGTTGTAAATAGGAAGAGGAGCCCAGGGTCAGTCAGTGAGGAGCAGAGCTGCTCACAGCCAGGAGGGATGACAAATGAAGGTTCCTGGGCATAGGCAGAAATGCCATGTTCAGAAACCTTGGTGGGCAATGTCAATGTTGCTTTGACTCAGACTTCTGCCAGTGCTAGAGTAGTGCCACTTGCCCACCAGCACAGTGTGAGCACCCTGGGTCTGCTCATCTGGAGCTCGATATGCTGCATGGGAGCAGCTCCTGTGACATCCCCCAGGCTGCCTTAGAGCCAGGGGCCCTTCCTACACCCAAGGACACTGCAAGCATGCCCTCAGTTTGGAGGGAAGGAAGATGATTGATCTGATCAACCACCAAGGAAGCTGTAGTGAGGTGAGGGTTGATCTCTTCTCCCAAGGAACAAGTGACAAGACAAGAAGGGACTGCCTCAAGCTGTGCCAGGGGAAGGTTAAGTTGGGCATTAAGAAAAATTTCTTCCCTGGAAAGTCTGTCAAGGTCTGGACCAGGCTGCCTTGGAAAGATACAAAAGCTGTGTAGACATGGTGCTGAGGGACATGGTTTGGCAGCAGGCTTGGACTTCATGATATAAAAGATCTTCTCCCCTCTAAATGATTCTGTGATTCTATGATCCCTTCCTTGACCCAAATTCCAGCCTCTTTGGAGCAGTCCTGAGCTTCCTCTGAGGCTCTTGCAGCTATGCTTGCCCTGCAGCTCACACACAAACACTTGCTTGGAGTCTGTTCCCTTTCTGCAGGCTTTCCTGGCTGGCAAATGCTGCCATGGGGGTTGTTGCTGTGTCCTCCCCGGCTGGGCAGCCCCCGCAGAGCTGAGCCATGTGGAGCATCTCTTGCCATCAAACCACCTCCTCCAGCACCAGGCTGCCTTTTTGCTTCAAGCTTTTGTCCCCCTGGATGTGTCCCGCTGGGCAGCACAGAGCAGGATTACAAAGCAGCAGGCAGAAGGAAATGCCACTGAGCCCCGGTCAGCCCCGGGCACTTAGAATGCAGCATTTTCCAACCCCCTGGAATCCTCCCTGAGTGCCTTTGCGCAGCAGAGCCTTCCACTGCCGAGCAGCAATCCCACACAAACCCTTTGGGATAAAGTCACTTCCCGGAGGGGTTTTGTTCGACGTTGTACAAAGCCTGGTGATGCCTGCTCGGGTTCCCAGTGCATCCCGGCACCAACACCCCCCCACCCCCCCCCACCCCCATTTTCATCTGCTTTCAGGAGGAAGCTCTTGCAGCAGTGAGCAGAGGTCATGAGTGTGGCTCTGCACTCCCTGCCGGGCTTGCAAAGCAGCTCTTGGTCCCAGTTTAACCTCCTCCTCCTTCCTACAAGCGGGTAAACAGCAAAGCTATTTTCTCCTTCACCTCCAGCCCTGGCTCCCTGGACTCTGGCTGCCAGATGGCAGCGAGTGAAGGCTTTCCTGCCCATCTCTCCTGCCAGCGTGTGCTGACTGCGTGGCTGCAGACGGAGGAGAAGCCATTTCCCATCCTTCTCTCAAGTGCTTTGTGCCATCCTCGGTAGGAACACGAGGGGCTTGGCCAGATGCTCAGGGCACTGCCTGGATCAGTAGCATCCTTTGTCGGTGGGAACTCAGAACCAAGGAGCAGGCGATCAAAGGTGACCGGTGTGTAGTGGCGACGCAGCCAGGGTGCAGCTCTGTAGTGTGGCTGCTTTTGTTCACCTCTCTTCACTGTTTTGTTTTGGCTTTATCCCCCAGGGACTTTTGATGGGTGTTAAAAGCAGCCTGGCCTCTGAAGACTCACTGCACACAGCTTTTATCGGTGGTTGTCTGCTGAAGGAGCCCTAATGTGAGTGTTTGCTGCTTGCAAATACTGTGTTTTACCATTTCCTTTGAGGCTGCTGCAGCTTCAAGGTATTTTGACTGGCCAGGGAAAAGCTCAGCCTGGGTTAAAGAGCAGCCGTGAGACCTTGCAGCTTCTGGCTGTGACCCCACTGCCCTGAGGTGGGGATATTCAAGGTGCTGCTGATCACCTCCTAGTCAGGGCTGAAGTGCATGGCCATGGCCAACTCCCTGGGGACACTCATGTGTGCTGTCACCCTAACACATGGCAATGATGAGTTAGGAGCCGTGGTGAACACCCAAGATGGGGAAATCTGTGGCCTTTTGGAAATAATCCAATTTCCCCCTGGGGCAAGGCTGGACACAGATTGCCCAGGGAGGTGATTGAGGCCCCATCCCTGGCGATATTCAAGGTGAGGCTCAACAGGGCTCTGGACAACCTGATCTAGTTGGGGATGCCCCTGCTGACTGCAGAGGGGGTTGGGCTGGATGACCTTTGGAGGTCCCTTCCAATCCAGACCATTCTATGACCCTGTTCTAGTTTTATTTGCTTTAGTTCTGAACTAAACTGGGAAATGGGGAAAAGCATCCTGGTGAGTGTCTAATAGATCCCAGACCAGGGGATGCTTAGGAAATGCACTGGATATTGGAGTGACATCTAAGACCTGTCATTTATGGAGCCCAGCTGATGCTCTGCAGAGAGGCAGAAGGCCCTTGCACCCTTTTGCCCAGTTTGTAATGAAAGCTGGGATGCTGCAGGAAGCAGGGATGGTGCTGATGGCTCTACACAAGGTGCTGGTTAGGCAACTCTCAAAAGACTCCAGCAAGGACCCATCAGAGGAAGAAAAACAAAATGTGCCTGTGTCAAAAGCAAGAGCTGAATGTGCTGCACTGATTTCCCAGGTGAGATCTCTGCCAACATTTAAACAGGATGAATGAGATGACCTGGATAATTACAGGCCTGTCAGCTCCACTTCGATCCCAGGCAGACTGATGGAGTGGCTGATGTGGGGATTGATTAATAAAGAATTAAAAGAGAATAACATCAGTAAATGAAAGTGAAGGCCTTGCTGTCTATCCACAGGTTAAAGGCAGCAGCAGCTTGGTGTGGAGGCAGTGGCTCAGCCTGAGGTGTTTTCCTTGGAGGATGAATGAGTAAGAAACCAGAGCCAGAGCAGCCCTGCAGGGCACAGGACTTTTGTGCCACCCAGTTGGATGTCACTGTGGGATGTGAGGTCACTGCACCACCCTGGCTGTGCTCCCACAGGTAGGGCTTGGGTGGGGATCTGGGGCTGACCTCCACCTCCCTGTAGTTAAATCCATGGCCCACCCAAACCACATCATCTCCATCCCACTCAGTTGAAGCACAGCACTGAGCACTGCAGAATCATAGAGTGGCTTGAGCTGGAATGGACCACAACCAGTTCAGGACCTTAAAGATCACAGGATGTCAGGGGTTGGAAGGGACACAAAGAGATCATCAAGTCCAACCCCCCTGCCAGAGCAGGGACATCTCCCGATAGAACAGGTTGNCTGTGATTATCCAGTCCCAGCCCCCACGCCATGGGCAGGACACCTTCTACTAGCCCAGGTTACTCCAAGCCTCATCACAGCCTGGTCCTAAACACATCCAGGGATGAGGCATCCACAACTTCTCTGGGCAACCAGTTCCAGTCTCTCACCACCCTCATGGTAAAGAACTTCTTCCTAATGTCCAACCTTGACTTTCCCTGCTCTAGTTTCAAACCACTGCCCCTTGTCCTGTCACCACAGGCCCTTATAAAAAGTCCCTCCTCAACCTTCTTGTAGCCCCACTTCAGGTACTGGAAGGTTGCTAAAAGGTCTTCATGGAGTCTTCTCTTCTCTGGGGTGAACAAACCCTCCTGTGAGGACAGCTCGAGGGAGAAGAAGTACTCCAGCCTTCTGATCATCTTTCTAGTTCTCCTCTGGACCTTCTCCAAGAGACACATGTCCTTCTTGTCTTGGGGGTTCCAGAGCTCCATCCATCATCCCAGCAGAGCTGTGTCCTCCTGGCTACACACAGACCCAGTACAGACCTGTGCTGAGGTGACCAGGGGACAGAAAACACCAGGGAGAGGTTTCTGCCCTACTCACCCCAATGTTGTGTATTCCCCCACGCTCTTCTGGCCTCCTCCCAGCCAGCAGGAGGGGTATCAGCACCCGGGCAGGATGCAGCCCATGCTGGCTGCAGCTCTTGCCTCTTTTTTCCAGTTGCCATAGGAACAGACAAAGGCCTTTAAAGCATCGCAGTGGGGTGCACGTCTAGGTCATGCTGTGGAGCAGGCAACCATTTTATAGCGATAATAAATTCAGGGAATTGGGAATTTGGCCGAAGGAGCACGCCAAAAAGGGACTTGAAAAGGCAGGATGGAGATAAATGAACAAAAATAATTTTGTGACAAATGCCCGAACGCTGTGCTAGACCTCTCTGAAATCCTCCTCCCGAGTTCAAGCGGAACAGTCTGGGAGCAGGGATTGTAAGGAATGATTTGTCCCTCAAGTACCGAGATCAAAAGGCAAAGGCAGCACCTGAAGGTGTTTAGAGACTATTGGCTTTCAAAAGCCTTCATTATCTCCTGTCCCCTCAACGTCTGCATGTGAATTACTGCTGGCCAAAGATTTACCATCACTCCATTTGCATGACAGGAACCGGAGAGGCACCAAATGACTGGAGATGAGAGCTGGCCAAGCAGAGACAACTCTCTGAAGGTCACTGGGAATGTCGGTACAGGGGAATGGAGGCTGCTGGCTTGGGGGATGTGCTGGTTTGAGGCTAATTGGAATATTTTACTGAGAGAAATCAAATCCTTATCTGTGAGTGCAGTCCTGGAGCCCCCCAGCACAGGAAGGACATGGAACTGTTGGAATGGGTCCAGAGGAGGTCACGAAGGTGCTCAGAGGGTTGCTGCAGCTCTGCTCTGAGGACAGGCTGAGAGAGTTGGGGCTCTGCAGACTGCAGAAGAGAAGGCTTCCAGGAAACCTTAGAGTAGCCTTCCAGGATCTGAAGGAGGCTCCAGGAAGGCTGGGGAGGCACTATTGACAAGGGCTTGGAATGACAGGACAAGAGACAATGGGAGAGAGGAGATTTAGACTGGATGTTAGGAGTAAGTTGTTTGGAGTGAGGGTGGTGAGGCACTGGCACAGGTTGCCCAGGGAGGTTGTGGCTGCTCCCTCCCTGGAGGTGTTCAAGGCCAGGTTGGAGGAGGCCTTGAGTGAGCTGTACTAGTGGGAGGTGTCCCTGCCTATGGCAGGGGGTTGGAACTAAATGGTCTTTGAGGTCCCTTCCAACCTTACCATTGTATGATTCTATGAAAGAGGGGGAAGGGGGGAGGAGGTTTGGGTTGGGAGCCTCCTGGTAGTCTAATTGTTTTAGGAGGGGTTTTGTGTTTCTGTATTAATTTAACTCATGCACAATATAGAGTTACATACATATGCTTGTAAATTCTGCTAAGCTGTAACTACAGCTTCACCCCTTAACTTCCAGCTGGCTGAGCCTAGTCTGGGTGATTTCACTTTAGGGGGTGCAGGTAACTCCCAAACCATCACAGTGGAGATCTGCAGATCCATAATCATAGAATCAATCAGGGTTGGAAGGGACCACAAGGATCATCCAGTTCCAACTCCCCTGCCATAGGCAGGGACACCTCACACTAGATCAGGCTATCCACAGCCTCATCCAGCCTGGCCTTATACACCTCCAGGGGTGAGGCTTCAACCACCTCCCTGGGCAATCCCTTCCAGGCTCTCACCACCCTCATGCTGAACAACTTCTTCCTAACATCCAGTCTGAATCTATCTGTTTCTAGCTTTGTTCCATTCCCCCCACTCCTATCACTACCTGACAGCCTAAGAAGTCCCTCCCCAGCTTCCCTGTAGCCTCCTTCAGATACTGAAAGGTCACAATAAGGTCACTTGAGAGCCTTCTCCTCTCCAGACTGCACAACCTCAACTCCCTCAGTCCCTCCTCACAGAAGAGCAGCTCCAGCCCTCTGCTCATCCTCATGGCCCTTCTCTGGATACTTTCCAGCACCTCCATAGCCCTCTTGTACCAGAGGCTCCAGAACTGGACACAGTACTCCAGGTGGTGTCTCATCAGGGCAGAGTAGAGAGGGAGGATGATGACCCACAAAGGTGTCTCGAAGCAGTGAAGGGCTGGGGGTCTCCAAGCTCCCCTGGAATCTTCGTGAGCTCCTAGGTCAGCCGGTGTTGGCAGAGGGTTGATTTTTCAGAGCCTACATCTATCTATCCATGCTTGGCTAATCCCCTCCTGCATGGTGGAGTGGAGATGGTCTCCTGCCCAGTAGCTGAGGACATCAACCCAAGATGCTGCTCAGGTGCTCCTCACCAACATGGCAAACTCCCTTCCTTTGCTGCCAGACTTGTGCCATGCAGCATTTTCCTGACTCTTTTTCCTATCTGCTGAAGCAGAAGCAAACTCTGCTGTAACCAAGACTGTCCTGGGGGAGTCCCTCTGAGTTAACACCAGCTTTAACACATCAAGCTTCTGCAGCAAGAGCCTGGCCTGGGGAAAACACATGGGCATTAGATGTGGGAGATGGTGGCAGATCACTGACCACAGCTGGCACCTATTGCAGTAGTGTCCTCACACACCCTGATGGGTTTGGGGGGGCTCACAAATGTGTGAAATTGGGCATAGGAGGCAATCCTTGTGCATTCCCAGCCCTCAGAGCACTAGCAAAGAGGGCAGGGCAGTGGGGAGGGGATACAGACGCTCAGCACTGCACAGCAAGCTGAGTGAAGCCCACACAGACATCCCCCTCCCCAGTCCATGCTCTGGCCTCTCCCTAATTGTGCTGGGATTTGAAGCACAATTTATCTCACCGTGTCCTGTTGGCTTCAGGAAGCAGAATTTCTCATGCTGATTTAATCACCTCATTATGTTGAACAAGTTAGAGTTATTTTGAGGATGGCTAATAGGTGCCAATTTATACCCCTTGGCAGAGCAGGGCTTGTGCTCAGCCTTAGCACTTGGGTTTTTTTGGCCAGACAAAGAAAGCTTCAAGCTGGTGCTTTTTAGGGTAGACAAGGCTCACCTGGGACCTGGGACATCTGGTACTGGTGCTTTGCAAACACTTTCTTTGATTTCAGCTTATGTCTAGTTTGGTTGAACAAGGAGATGGTAGGAACTTGGAAATTACTGAGCTGGGATGTGGCCAGGAACAAAGAAATCTCATCAGCTTGGTCCCTGCTGCCTGCTCCTCGGGCAGGGAACCAGCCATGAGGTCTGCACTTTCCTGAAGCTGAGTTTGAGTGGTGCCTTGTGCCCCTCCCAGAGACCAAACCTGAATGACAAAGTCCTGGTCCTTCCATCATCCTATCCCCAGCAAAGAGCAGGTCCTGCAGCCCTGGCTACAGGACACCTTCCCCCATGCTGGCTGGAGGCATCTCCTCTCTTTTCAAAGTGCAAGATGATGATGGAGAGAAGGGGATGAAGACCTAGAGTGTTTAATGGACAGTATGAAGCTCAGGATTCATTTTGGAGGCATGGCAGGGGACTGATGGCAAGCACCAGGCAAGTGCAGCTTGACGTGGTCCCACCTGCAGGCAACAGTCTTCAAATGGGGACTTGGAACTGGCAATGCCTGTGCTGCTTCTGGTAGTCAGTGGGCACCCTGTGGGCACATGGTGCTTTTCCCTTTTCCCTCTTGTAGTTCCAAAACAAGGAATGTGTGACATAGTGGTCAGGCACTGGCATAAGCTGCCCAGGGAGGTGGTGGAGTCACTGGGTGTGTTTAAGGGGAGTTTGGATGTGGTGCTTAGGGATATGGTTTAAGGTGAATCTGTAGAGTAGGGTCCTAGGTTGGACTTGGTGATCCTGAGGGCCTTTGCCAATCTGGATGTTTCTGTGATGCTGTGTAGCCTGTACCAGCCATGTACAGCAGATGGTCATGCCCTGGAGCCAGCCTGGCATGTGGGTGCTCCTCTCAGAGAAGATGGTGGCATCTATAGCATTGCTTTCTCTGACAAAGGCTTGGAGGGAGCCCCTGGGTGACAGACCCAGGGATTGCCTCTCCTTCAGACCCAACACTCTGCCAAGGCTCTTTTTGGTATCACCCCAAACCCATCAGCTGTTGGAGCATTCAGAATGGAGGTGGCACCACAGGGCTGTACCAGATGTGGCAGTCCCCTGGTAGAGTGAGAGGTGCCAGTTCCATGCATGGAGCAACTGATGCCAACACACAGGGCTGGGCAACACATTGGTAGGGAAATAGAAGCCAACCCAGCTTGCAAAGCAGACGTGACCAGGCAGTGCCAGTCCCAGGGTGTCCCAGCTGCTCGGTGATGGTAGATGCTCCTTTGCAGCTCCTACCTCTTTCAAGCAGCTGCTGCCAGCTATTCCCAACCAACCAAACTCACAGAGGGTTTCAGGCAGCTCACACTCAAGCCCTTTCCTTGGGATGGCAACAGGGCAGGGAAATGTTTGCTCTATTCCAGGTTTTGCTTTGCTCCAGAAAGCTGCTACAGCTGCCACTGTTTTGAGGTCCCTTCCCTTCCCTGCCATCCCCAGAGGCTCCCTGCTGAGCAGTGGAATAGAAATTGACAGATTATTGCTACATCTTGCTGAGCCTCTCTCTCTCATCTGAAAGGAAGATGGGGAGCGGGGGTGTGCCTTGGAAGCCAGTCAGAGCCACCAAGGATTGGGATTTTTTTTTTCCTCTCTTCCCAGGATGCTACCACAGCCGGAGGGAAGCTGCACTGCCACGTCCCTGCGTGTCCTCTGGCCTGCCTCAGGCTCTGCTAGAATCCAGACTCATCTCCTCAGACATGTCTCCATCCTCTCCAATGTGCCTGTGCTTCCTCAGGAGCAGTGTGAGAGATCACAGCAGGTGGGTGTAGGGGCATGGGAGGCCTCTGCGGCTCCTCAGCCGTGGGAAACCACCAGGTGGTGGCATGGGCACTCGTTTTGGGGTGAGATCCTGGTGTGGGCACTGCCAGGAGGCTTTGTGAACACAGCTCATCTCCAGGCTCCTCACAGCACCTGAACAGCAACGGCAGCAGCTTGGGTGTCCACATCTCCTTTCAAGGTGGGATGGTTTAGCAGATGAGGCACTGCTGTGGGGCTGCCACACATCTGCTGCCCCTCTCACCCAGTATGCTGGTTTGAGGCTAATTGGAATATTTTAATAGAGAAAATTATATTACAGGCTGTGAAAGGAAAACAATGGTGATGTCTGCTTCACTCATAGGCTTGCTGAGATGGGTAAGGAAAGAATACAAAACAAAGATAAGGCACTCAGGCTTGCAGACACTCTGGGGCTGGCTGGCAGCTTCTTGCCTTCTCCTCTCTGCTGAGTAACCTCACTAACCACTTTCCTTCTGACCCCCCTGGCCCATCCTCCAAACTCACCTTGTGTGTAAGGCAAACCTTGGGGTAAGGTATAGGGGTGGGGAGAAGGTAGAAGGGTGGTTGGGAGCCCCTCCTGGGGTCTCTGATTTCTGGGAGGGGAGTTGTGTTTCTGTATTACCTTTAACTTGTATATGTCTGTAACTATTCCTGTCTATTGTGTATACCTCTGCTTGTACATTGTGCTGAGCTGTAAACAGAGCTTCAGTCCTTAACTTCCAGCTGGCTGAGTCTAGTCTGGGGGATTTTGCAAAGCATGGGGGGGCAGAGAATTCCCAAACCATCACACTCAGGCTGGTTTATAGGACACCTACCTGAAGGAAACCTGTTAAGGCTTTCCTGTAAAACCTGCATGTCCTACCCATGTCACACTTGGGAGGGGATGGATGGGTAGGAATCGCTGGGACCCCATCTCCATGCTCCATGGGCCACAAATTATCTCCTGAAAGTGGGAGATTTGCATCAAAGCGGAACATCAACCTCTACACCATTTCTTTGTTTTGATACTCCTGGCTCTCCCAAATGCTTATTTTGTTCCCTTGGCCCATGTAGGAAAAGCTGTGGAGTAAGCTTGTTTCCAAAAACATGGTGTTTGGGATTTTGAACAACCCTGGGCAGCTCTTGGCATGGGTAGCTTAAGGGTTTTTTTAATCCATTAAAACTCAGCAACAGGCCAAGAGTTGCACAGTGGGTGACACCCAGTAGAGCTGCTGCCACTGTCCCACCATGAAGCATTCACCTCAAATGCTGGGTTCAGTTTTGGGCTCCCACTACATAAAGGAATTTGAGGTGCTGGAGCAGGTCCAGAGAAGGGCAACAAAGCTGGTGAGGGGTCTGGTGAGGAGCAGCTGAGGGGAACTGAGATTGTTTAATCTGCAGGAGGCTGAGGGGAGACCTCATTGCTCTCTCCAACTCCCTGAAGGGAGGTTGGAGCCTGGTGGGGGTGGTCTCTTCTCTCTAGCATCAATGGTAGAATGAGGCAAAATGGTAGAATTGCCTCAATTCTTATGGCAATTTAGAAATGGCCTTAAGCTGCCCCAAAGGAAGTTTAGGTTGGATATTAAAAAGAATTTCATTACTGCAAGGGTGGCCAGGCACTGGAACAGTCTGCCCAGGGAGGTGGTGGAGTCACCATCCCTGGTGATGTTCAAGAAATGGTGAGACATGGCACTTTAGTGAGCATGGTGGTCTTGGGTCAACATTTGGACTCCACGATCCTAGAATGGTGTCAGCTGGGAAAAGACCTCTATGATTCCATCCCCTGGCATCCCCTCACCCTTCCCTAGCCCTTCCTGGGGTGGAAGGAGCTTTACAGCTGAAGCCTTTGGAGCAGATTGATTTCAGCCACTCATTTTAATCACAATTTAACTGAGCCAAGCAGAAGGCTCAGTTTAAATGATCAACTTTCAACTCCTTTCTCATTCTATTTATTGTCTGAACTCAATCCTTCTTGGTTGGTGACCACTAACCCACTGGGTTTTGTCTTTTACTTTCTTTTCCTTTCCTTTTTTTCCCTACTAACCAGCAGCAAACACTTTCTGTATGCAAGGTTACTTAAGCAATTATGGAGCTTAATGTTCATCTACAGCAATTCTTTGTGTTTGCACTTTATTATTTCCTAACACAGGGAAGGACACTTTTTTTTTTTTTTTTTTATGAGATGATTATTAATTTTGGACTCACAATGTGTGCCACAGTCTATTCAGATGGAAATTGGTTTTCAATTTAAGATACCTAAAAACCAGCATTAAAANNAAAAAAAAAAAAAAAAGAAAGGCTTTTATTAGTTAAATAAAACCATTTGAAATATGCTGGTTACAGATGACAAAGGGAGGGGGGGGAAAAGCTTATCTGAGCATGCATTTAAAACTGATTTCCTAAACAAGATAAGCACTATCTGCAGGGAAGGAGCTGAGTGCTTTGCTCCTGATTTTCATGTTCTTTATGATTTTAAACGTAATAGAAGCATAGATTCATAGACTGGTTTGAGCTGGAAAGGACCTTAAAGATCAGCCAGTTCCAATCCACCTGCCATGGGGAGGGACACCTTCCACTTGACCAGGTTGCTCAAAGCCTCATTCAACCTGGCACTAAACACCACTGGGGAGGGAGCAGCCACAACCTCCCTGGGCAGCCTGTTCCAGTGTCTTACCAGCCTCACTGTACAGAATCTCTTTGTAATCTAAATCTGGTCTCCTTGAGCTTCAGTGTAGTCCCTCTCTTTGCTATATCATAGAATCAAAGAATGGTAAGGTTGGAAGGGACCTCAAAGCTCATCCAGTTCCAACCCCCTGCCATAGGCAGGGACACCTCCCACTAGCACAGGTCACTCAAGGCCTCCTCCAACCTGGCCTTGAACACCTCCAGGGAGGGAGCAGCCACAAGGTCCCTGGGCAACCTGTGCCAGTGTCTCACCACCCTCACTGCAAAGGACTTCCTCCTAACATCCAATCTAAATCTCCCCTCTCCCATTGCCCCTTGTCCTGTCATTGCAAGCCCTTGTCAATAGTCCCTCCCCAGCCTTCCTGTAGCCCCCTTCAGATCCTGGAAGGCTACTCTAAGGTCTCCTGGAAGCCTTCTCTTCTCCAGGCTGCAGAGCCCCATCTCTCTCGGCCTGTCCTCATAGCAGAGCTGCTGCAGCCCTCTGAGCATCTTGGTGGCCTCCTCTGGACCCATTCCAACAGTTTCATGTCCTTCCTGTGCTGGGGGCTCCAACACTGTTTCATTGCACACCAAGGCAGACAGGAAAAGGCAAATGAGCTTTACCTTTTTATCCCCAATTTTGTTTTGTCACCCCAAATTCTGAGGTCTAAATAGCTAATGGCTGAATCAGTGAACAGTGTGAATGCAGGGAGGCATTTCTCTCACCTGCACTCCAGGAGGGGAGCGATGCTGGTGGGTGCTGGCTCTAACCCTTCAGCCAGAGCCTTCTGATGCTTCAGTTATTTTTGAGCTCCTTTATAGAGCTGACAGCAGCCATGTGCTGCTTAACATTTTTCTACAAGCTACTTCGATTACAGTAGGGCAGGGCTCCACTATGCACTTCTCTATTTTTAATCCCAAAGTGTGCTTAAGGCAAAGAGAAACCAGTCTGAAACTGGAGACACTCCAAGAACAGAAGTAGGAAACCCAAGGTGGCAAGGCAGGCAGGGAGCACTTCAACCTCTAATCTCTCCCGACCCAAAAGTTATGATTATTATTTGCTTTGCCTCAGCACTGAGTCCAGTCCATAACTTCTCTTTCTCCTTTCTCAGAAGGGGAATTTTTCCCCATTTGCAGGTAGGAGCTGACAGTAATTGGCCACTGCTGCCTTGGCTGCTGCTCACGCTGTAATAATACCACACAAAATAAATGGCTCCGTGTTGTTATCAACAGTTTGCTGCACACTGGGTCCAGCTTGGGTTATATTATCTCCTGGAAAAGAATTCTGCAGATTGCACATAGAGAGGGACAGTGCCACCCTCATCAAAATAATGGATTATTAGCATCATCCTCATAAAAACCTCCTCTGAGTGGGTGAGCTTTCATCTTTCTAGGAGGGCTGGAGCAGTTTTCAGGGCACGTCCTGTAGCTTTGCTGCTAAAGGACAGAGATGCTGGGAAGGAGCTGCCAGCATCACAGCTCCATTGGGCACCTTGAGTGTGGAGGAATTATTCTCTGGAGTGTGCTAGAAGGGCTGTGGCTAGCAGGTCGAGAGAGGTTCTCCTGCCCCTCTACTCTGCCCTGGTGAGGCTGCATCTGGAGTACTGTGCCCAGTTCTGGGCCCCCCCAGTTCAAGAGGGACATAGAACTGCTGGAGAGAGTCCAGTGCAGAGCCACAAAGATGATTAAGGGCATGGAACAGCTCTGTTATGAGGAGAGCCTGAGGGAGCTGGGGCTGTGCTGCTGGGAGAGGAGGAGCCTGAGAGGTGATCTCAGCAATGGTTATAGAGATGTAAAGGTGAGTGCCAGGAGGCTGGAGCCAGGCTCTGCTGGGTAATGCCCAGTGACAGGACAAGGAGCACTGTGTGGAAGCTGAGGCATAGGAAGCTTCATTTAAACATGAGGAGGAATTTTTTTCCCTGTGAGGGTGACAGAACCCTGGAACAGGCTGCCCAGGGGGGGCGTGGAATCTCCCTCTCTGGAGATATTCAAGACCTGCCTGGATGCATTCCTGTGTGATCTGTTCTAGGTGATCCTGCTCTGGCAGGGGGGTTGGACTGGATGAGCTTTGGAGGTCCCTTCCAG
>VWYK01126705.1:0-13566 GCA_013399775.1 Semnornis frantzii | reverse complement strand
GTTCTAGGTTGGACTTGGTGATCCTAAGGTGAATCTTGTAGAGTAGGGTTCTAGGTTGGACTTGGCGATCCTAAGGGGTGAATCTTGTAGAGTAGAGTAGAGTTCTAGGTTGGACTTGGTGATCCTGAGGTGAATCTTGTAGAGTAGAGTTCTAGGATGGACTTGGTGATCCTAAAGTGAATCTTGTAGAGTAGAGTTCTAGGTTGGACTTGGTGATCCTAAGGTGAATCTTGTAGAGTAGAGTTCTAGGTTGGACTTGGTGATCCTGAGGGGCTCTGCCAACCTGGATGGTTCTGTGATTCACAGGTCTGGCTGCACCATCTGAGCATTGCTCACACTGCAAAAAAAAAAAAAAAGTAGTAATATATATTAAAAAAAAAAAATAATTAAAAGGGAGAAAAAAGAGGCAAAGGAGAGCAAACAGGGAAACAAGGAAACAAGGCACTTCTGTGCTTTCAATTCTCCGGCAATTGGCAACAGTTTAATGTGTATATATCACTAACTCTCTTTTATGAGCTCCAGTCCCACTGGCATAATTTCTTTAAAACCCCCTTTTCCAGTGTAATTGCTGTTTGTTTTGTCATTTCTCAGTGGACAATTACAGTTCAAAACCAAAAGTGCCTTTGAAGATGGCAGGCGGCGTGCGCGGGCTTCATTAATACCCCATCGAAACGCGCCCCAAACTCCACCAGCCTGGGGCCTGAGACATAAAAATCTGCCTTTGCAGAGCAGTAATGGTTTGATCTATTTAAAATACTCCCAGTATTAGCCTGGTTTCCTGGATACATTTCAACGTCAGCAGTTTGGGAGGCTGAAATATCTCTTGTGTGTTTGTAGCGTTGCTTGGCCACTCCGAAAGGAGCAAAAAAAACCAAACAAAACCCAAACTTCCCAATGCTGCAAAAAGTAATCTGATTTGATTTGTTTTTTTTTCTAGGGGAGGGAAAGGGAAAGACAAAACTGGCTGTGGCGTGGGATGGCTTGCCTGGCATGTCCCAGGATGCTTTTCCTGCAGCTGGTACTGGGAATAAACTCATAAGGAGAATAAAAAGGGGTTCCAGTTTCCAGTTCAGGCAAGCAGCCCTGCAGGCAGCAGTGGCCAGGGTGACCCCACTGCGCCTTTGTGAGCCCACAGGATGCCTTTGTGAAGGTAGTAGGAGACTTTCAAAGCCCTGAAGGTGGAGAGATGTTGAAAATAGTAAGAGTTGTCAAAAAAGGAAAAAAAAAAAGGCAATTAAGCAAGTTCCCTGGCCCTGGCTAGCTCAGTTTTGCTGTTTCTGCTGTAAAGCAGTCCTGGCAAAGCCAGGGTTCATGGCGCTCATCATCCACCCACCCACACATTCATCCATCTGAGGCTTACTTTAAGTGCTTAATTGCTCATTAGAAATGTTCTTCCTTTATTAACTGTATTCTTCATTCATAAATCTGTTCAGTGAGAGTTAGTGCTCGAGGCTGTGGCAAGAGCTGTCTCCCTCTCCTCAAGAGGAGCATCTGCAGGTACTTGTCCTCTCAGCTGCACCATGGCTTGCTGCACCCTATCCCCTTCATTCCATCCTGCTGCATCCTATCCCACTGCATCCCATCCTCCTGATCCAATCCTGCTGGATTCCCTCCCACTGCATCCTGTACCACTACCTCACATCCTTCTGGCCATCCAGGTGACCCTCTCCCACTGCATCCCATTACACTGTGTCCCATTGCACTGCATCCTATCCCACTGCATCCCATCCTCCTGATCCAATCCTGCTGGATTCCCTCCCACTGCATCCTGTACCACTACGTCACATCCTGCTGGCCCTGTCTCACCGCAGCCCATCCAGGTGACCCTCTCCCACTGCATCCCGTTGCCCTGCATCCCATCCTGCTGCATCCCATCCTGCTGCATCACATCCCATTGTATCCCATCTTGCTGATCCCACCCCCCACATCCCAGTCTGCTGCATCCTGTCCCATTCCACCACTCAGGCTGCTGGAGACAGCTGGGAGCCTGCATGTCCTGGGGCTGGGGAGAAACAGAGATGCCCTGAGCAGGAGGAGTGGGCACAGAATGGCCCTGGGCTCTCTGCTCTCTTGTTTTCCATTTCTGCAGGTTGAGATGTTTAAAAATGCATGAGATGCCCCAGGCACCCTGAACTCTGTGTGAACAGCTCCTGCCCTGAGTTTGCTGCTAGTTGTTGCTGTGTGCTTTAATGGAAAAGAAAAGTGCTTGTGGGCAGTCAAGCCCTGCAGCGCTGGCACAGGCTTGCGGCAGAGGAGCTGCAGGTGCTCCCTAAAAGGGATGATGCTTCCAGGTCTGCTCTGCCCTGGTGAGACCTCATCTTGGTACTGCCTTCAGTTTTGGGCAACCCAGTCTAGGAGGGACAGGGATCTACTCGAGAGGGTCCAGTGTAGGGCTATGAGGATGACTGGGGGACTGGAGTACTGCCTGGTGAGGAGAGGCTGAGGCACCTGGGGCTGCTTAGTCTGGAGAAGAGAAGACTGAGAGGGGATTTAATCAATGTTTATCTGAGGGCTGGGGGTCAGCAGCAGGGACAGGCTCTGCTCACTTGCTCCCTGGGATAGGACAAGGAACAATGGATGGAAGCTGCAGCACAGGAGATTCCTGCTCAATACAAGGGGGAACTTCTTTACTGTAAGGGTCACAGAGCACTGAACAGGTTGTGGAGTCTCCTTCTCTGGAGACTTTCAAGGCCTGTCTGGATGTGTTCCTGTGTGCCCTGAGCTAGATTGTATGCTCCTGCTCTGGCAGGGGTGTTGGACTGGATGATCTCCTTGGGTCCCTTCCAACCCCTAATATCCTGTGAGCCTGTGATCCCCTCATGGCCACCAGCCCCTGAGGGAAGCAGCATCGCCACCTCTGCTCAGATCTGTTGGGAGCATGAGAGCTGGCTCAGGCTCTTGGCAGAATTTTGGTGGCTTTCCTTCAGTTTTGGAGCATTTGTTCCTCACAATCCCAGCACTTCCCTCAGCCCATGCCCCAAGCTGGTCAGACTACAGCCAGGCTCAGCTCCAGCTCCACACAAAGCTTGAAGAAGCACCTATTGCCTTTGTGATTCAGATTTTAAGGGGGTAATGAGCACATTCTGGGAACTTTTTGTTCAAACAGCTCCAAATGAGTCCCCAACACCACTCACTACTCCCTTGAAGGATAAGAAGGGTTGGAATGAGCTCATCTCTCTCCAGTAAGGAGATTTAAAGGCAAATGCAGCATTTGAATCTCTGTGGCTGCCACAGGCAGCTATGGCTTTGACTGGGTGTGTGGAGGACAAAAATAGCATGTGTCAAAGATGCAAATAGGGCTCCAGACTTGGGTCCCAGGACAAAGGGCTTTTCCCAAAGGAAAGGAAGGAATTTTCTTCCTGCTTTGCAAACAGGAGAGACAGCCTTAGAACAGGAAGGAGTTTGCTGAGGCTACTGGAGCAGGTGGTGGAGGTACCAAGCATGGGAGCAGGGTTAGTGATGTTGGAATGAGTCCAGAGGTCACAACAATGATCCAAGGGCTGGAAGCACTCTGATATGTGGACAGGCTGAGAGAGTTGGGGTTGTCCAGCCTGGAGAAGGCTCCACTGAGACCTCCTAGTGGCCTTTCAGTACTCAAAAGAGTCAATCAGCAAGCTGGGGGCAGGCATTCCAGCAGGGCCTGCTGTGACAGGACAAGGGCTGATGGTTTAAACTAAAAGAGGGAGATTTAGACTAGAGAGAAGGAAGAAATTGCTTCCACTGAGGGTGGTGAGACCCTGGCCCAGGTTACCCAGAGAGGTGGTAGATGCCCATCCCTGGAACCATTGCAGGTCAGGTTGTTTGGGGCTCTAGTTGCAGATGTCCCTGCTGATTGCTGGGGGTTGCAGTGGATGACTTCTGAAGGTCGCTTCCAGGCTGCATCCCTGGTAGTTGCCTGGCTGGGACATGTAGCTGTGCCAGCCCCCAGGAGAGCTTGGGCAAAAGAGGGCAGCAGTGCCATGGTTTGGTGCATGTGCAGGTGCCAGCTCTTGGCCACTTTGGTGCTCTTTCCAACATGCTCCTGTTGCAAGCTGTGACCTGGAGCCCCCTCCTATGGCCACCCAGGGAGAGGAGATTGTCACGACTGACCGAAAAGGCTGGAGGGGAAAGGAAAAGGGGAAAGGGAGCTGCTCAAAAGAGCTGCCATGAAATCATTCTTCTAGAACTGCAAAAGCTTCCTCCAGTCAACCTGATGAGGCTTGAGGGACTGTGCCTAGCAGGGAGAGGAGCAGCCCTGGAATTACGGCGCAGTAATTGCTCGGTACTTAAAGTCCAGGTCTAGAAGATCTCCAAGTAATAACTCATTGGAAAGATATTGAGTTCTCATCACAAAGAGGAAATATGGTCTCTAAACAGGCAGCTAATGGCATGCAATTTATCTGATGGCAAATCACCCACGTTCATTACTCTCTGCAGCACAGCCAGAAAGAGAAATACAAAATTAGCTGAAGGAGAGAGGGAAGGAGGGAAGGACATGTTTCCCTCCAGCCTTTCCTCAAGGATGGCTCCTGAAATCCATGCAGCAGCTGTTTGCACCCAGGGCTGCTGCCAGCAGGACCCAGCCAGGAAAAACTACTTTATGTGCATCTTCCTCCCTGGAGACAAGAAGAATGTTTTCCTTTATTATTTTCACACCATTCAGAGCTCCTGCTGAGAAAATCCTCACCATTCATCAAGGAAAACATGAGACTGGTGGAACTTTCATTGTTCTTGCTCATCTTTGCCAGAGCTGTGGCTCCAGGGCTGAACAAAGACCAGATACTCTTTTATTCCTTTCCAGCTCCTGAGTGTCTCCATACTGAGGCTTTGAATGCCTCACAGCTTCCTCTGCTTTACAGCTTCCTTCCTCCTGGCTTCTTTTGCCTTCTTCCAGGTATTTCTGGTAGAGGAAATGGCTTCCTGGCTGCCCAAGGCTTTTCCTAAGGGATAGGTAATGCTTTCCAAATAAAGAGGCAGGAGGTCTGCAGGAAGTGCTGGGTAAGCCCAAGCAAGAAGCTCCCTGACTGGGCATTGCAGGAAAACAGCCATGGGCTTTGTGTCCACCCTTCTTGGTACCAACAGAAACTTCCTTTCATCGAATCATAGGATGGGTTGGGTTGGAAGGGACATTTAAAGGCTGTCTAGGCCAACCCTCCTGCAGTCAGCAGGGACATCTGCAGCTAGGGCAGCTGACTCAGAGCCCCAGATGACCTGGTCTGCAATGCTTCCAGGGATGGGTTGATGAAAAGCTCAACATGAGCCTGCAGTGTGAGTGCAGCCCAGACAGTAAGCAAGTCCTGGGCTTACATCAAGGGCAGTGTGGGCAGCAGGGCAAGGGAGGGGATTCTGCCCCTTTGCTCTGCTCTCCTCAGACCCCACCTGGAGTCCTGTGTGCAGTGCGGGAGCCCCCAGCACAGGAAGGACATGGAACTGNAGGGAGGTTGTGGCTGCTCCCTCCCTGGAGGGGTTCAAGGCCAGGTTGGACAAGGCTTCGAGTGAGCTGTGCTAGTGGGAAGTGTCCCTGCCTATGGCAGGGGGTTGGAACTGGATGATCCTTGAGGTCCCTTCCAACCTTACCATTCTATGGGCCATCTGGCACCTCTCTGGGCAACCTGGGCCAGGCTCTCAACCATCAGCCCTTGTCCTGTCACAACAGGTTCTGCTCAAAATTCTGTCCCCAGCTTTCTTATCAGCCACTTTAAGTACTGAAAGGCCACAAGAAGGTTTCCCTGAAACCTCTCTTCTCCAGGCTGGGGTTCCAGCCCTTGGGCCATTGTTATGGGCTCCTCTGGCTCCACTCTAACAGGTCTCTCCTGTGCTTGTTCCCCACCTGCATTTCCTAGGAGCTGTGCTGTCCAAGTCATGGCAACCTGCCTGAGGCAGATGGGGAGGAGGGGAGAGCCTGCAGGACTCTTCAAAGCCATCATTGATGGGGATAGCAGGACTGACAGACCATGGACACACCTCCTTCTGCCTCGGGGTGATGCTTCGAGTTGAAATGTAGCCAAACTCACTGGCTGGATCCAAGAACTCCTTGTTTGTGCCACCAGCTGCTGCCGAGATGCCTGAAGGGCTGACCCCTGCTCAGCGCCGATGGAAGATCCCTGCCTGGTGCAGCAGCTCCTGGGCACTGCTGAGTGTTTGCAGGTTGCACAGGCTGGGAGAAAATAACCTGCTAATTATAGTCTCCCATTTCTGTGCAGAGTGGAGTAAGTGCCTTCGTGGAAACAGGCTCCTTCATCAATTAATCATCCTTCATTCTGGGGACATGGAAGAAGAGTGGGGAAAAGCAGCAGTGCTTCTTAACACCTGATTTGCCTTTCCTAGGAAATCAGAGGGACACAGTGGGCTGCTCTGTGTTTTATCTGAGGCTGCTGTTGTTTTTTCCCTCCTGCTTTCTGATGGCCAACAGGGAATTATAAACCTCTGAACTAACCATGGAGGGAGGGGGGTGGGGCACTTCGCTTCAAAGAGTTCCATTTCCTTCCAGCATGACTCTGGGAATGATCTAGAGATGATGTGAAATCTGATTTCCTGTTAGTCACGGTCAGAAAAACATCCAAGTCATCATTTCATCCTTGCCACAGGTTGGAGATTTGTCATTTTGATGTGACTGGGGATCCTGCCATGGTCCTCAGCTGTCACCAGCTGGTGCCAGGGCCAAATCCCTGGTGGGACTTTCCCCCCCATAGCAGGTCTGTGACCCTCTAATTAATCTAATCGTGTGCCTGGAAAAAACCCAAACAGCTGAAGGGAGGGAGAGGAGACACTTTAGACTTCCTTTGCTTGGCCAGTAGCACTGCTGGTACTGTCTGCTTTTCATCACCTTTCCTCAGATTCCCAAACAATAACAACCTCCTTCCCCCAGGACAGATGCATTTTGGTGATGCAAAGAGGATCTCGGAGTCCAGGGATAGGAACTAATAAATTTGGTTAGATGTGGGGGCAGTTTCAACAGTGCTGCTCTTGGAGACCATCAATCTGTTGGAGCCACTGCAGAGGAGGCCACAAAGATGCTCAGAGGGCTGCAGCAGCTCTGCTATGAGGACAGGCTGAGAGAGATGGGGCTTTGCAGCCTGGGAAAGGCTTCTAGGAGACCTTAGAGTAGCCTTCCAGGATCTGAAGGGGGCTACAGGAGGGCTGGGGAGGGACTATTGACAAGGGCTTGTAATGACAGGATGAGGAGGAATGGGTTTAAACTGGCAGAGGGGAGATTGAAAGTGGATGTTAGGAGGAAGTTGTTTGCAGTGAGGGTGGTGAGACACTGGCACAGGTTGCCCAGGGAGGTTGTGGATCTTTGATCACATTCTGTGCTCCACAACCTCCCTGGAGGTGTTCAGGACCAGGCTGGATGAGGCCTTGAGTGACCTGTGCTAGTGGGAGGTGTGCCTGCCTATGCCAGGGGTCTGGAACTGGCTGAGCTTTGAGGTCTCTTCCCACCTAAACCATTCTGTGATTCTATGACATCAGCAATGGGTGATGGCACAGCCTTGAGCAGAGCAGCCCTCTGGGGCTGGACAGGGAAGGCAGAGGGATGTTGGCAGCCACGGTGAATGTGTCCCCTTTGCCTGGGCTTGGAGGCAGGCTGCATTCACCAGAGGAGCAATCATTTGCAGAGCATGTGCCAAGGCAGAGCATCAAGGATAAATCACTCAGAGCGGGGAAGAGGATAACAACAAAAGCCTCCGGGGAAATCTCTGCTGCCGAATTTGTTGTTCCTTTCTTTTTCACTTGAAGTCACTTAACGAACCCTCATGTTGAAATCTGCAGCAAGCCTCACCTTGGGGGGTATTGGAAAATATTGATAAATAGTGCTTGGCACTTCTGGGGCTCTCAGCAAGTGGCACAAACCTTGTCACAGCAGTGGGACCTGACGCCTCTGAGTTTTACCCCCTAGGGCTCTTCCTACCTGCAAGGTGCAGGATGGTCCTGTGCAAGGGCAACATCCCTCAGCCTGCAGCCCCCTGCACCCCTGCCTGGAGTCTGCTCCCTTGGGAAGGGCCTTTTAGCTCAGCAGAAAGACTCATTTAATCCCAAACTTTCCCAAGAAGCAATATATTAGCTGTAAAGCAGCTTCCACACTTTATTTGCTGGTAATTTACAGCCCACACTGTGAGACAGGGTAATATTTGCAAGCAATTAACCAGAGGATGACTCAACAACAGCCACCTCGGGTCAGATTTTCAAGTGTTCATCGTTCATAATTAAGAAGGGATTTGGGAAAGCAGCTCCTGCTGCCCCACTCCCAGCACCTCTGTGCCCCAGCAGCTCCTGCAGCTAAGCCTCAGGGGCTCCCGTCCATGCTGAAGGAAGAAGTCTTCATTAGAGAGAGGAAGAAGAGCCTGAAGGAGCCATAAGCAAAGCTGCCTGCTAATCAGTCACTGGGAGATCTTTGGATGCTGTTTGCACCAGTTTGAGCTGAGCTTTTCAAGGCTGCAGCCCCTAACGCTGAGCAGCACAGGCTGCGCTTGGTCAGGCATGAGGATGATAAATGCAGGGGGAGGTTTTCCTGACACCCTTCAGGAAGTTGTCCTCTTCATCTCACCTCCCAGCAGCCTGCTCTCTGCCTCCCATCCTAGGTGACCTGGCCAGGCTCAGCCGCAGGTGGTACAGGAAAGCAAGGAGAACTTTTTAACCCTGAGCAAGCACTGGAACAGGCTGAACCCCCAAGCCCAGAGGTGTTCTTAAACACAGAGATGTGATGCTGAGGGCCATGATTTATGCAGCAGGCTGGCAGAGTTAGATAATGGTTGGACTGGATGAACTTAAAGGTCTTTACCAATCAAACTGATTCGAGGAGTCTATAAACACGGAGCAGACTCCACCCGTGCAACTCCCTGGATTTTACAAGCCTCACCACGGGAGAAATTGGGATGCTGAAGCATGAGGCAGGACCAGAGGGCTGGCTCTGAGCAAAGTGAGGCCATGCTCCTGTCCTCCTGCCAGCTGGGGTCCTGCTGTCAGTGCCAATTACTGCCTGATCTCCCAGGAGAGACGAGAGGGAGTGTTTGACTCGGATTTACATCTCTCAGCAGAGACTCTCTCTGTACTCGGGACGTGTGACCTGTCTCTACTGACACCGCTGAGAGCTGCAGTTAGCCCTGGGCTACGAGCCGGGGAACAGAGACACAGCACTTAAGCTGTCGCTTAGCGTTCCCCAGCAGAGCCTGTGGCAGTCCCAGCAGCGTCCCTGGATGCCACCAGGCTGGGGCTAACCCAAGCCTCCCCACACAGGACAGTTTGCCTGTTGGATGAGATCGTGCTGGCTGGGTGGAGGGATTCTAAACTGCTCTCCTCTTCCACCTGAGGCAATCTTGCACCTTCCTTCCTTGCCCTGACTCCTTGAGCCTCCAAACAGCTCCAGTTGCCCCTCTGCTGCATATTCTCTGGGTTAACCTTGCTTCAGAAAATGAGTCTGTTTACTAGCTGCTGCCTCTCATCACTGCTGGGAGCAACCAAGCAATACCCCAGGTGGTGATGGGGGGCCACGGAGGGATGATATGGGATGGTACCAACACAGCAGGCCCAGCTCTCTGCTTGATGATCCCTTACTGCCCAGCCCAGGGTACAGCTGGGTTACAGCCAAGGGTTTGCAGGCACAGAAGGGTTAACAGTCCCTGGCTCAGGGTGCTATAAAAGGGAGGGAAGGAGAGAAAGAGAGCTTGCATCTTCTTCCTGTTTTGGGGAGGGAGAAGGTCAAGTGCAGGTGCTGCTCATGAGCAGTGCAGGGCTACGGCCATTCCCAGCTGGGCAGGGCTGCCTACCCCACAGCCTTCCTCTTCTCCCCGTGGACCTCACTGCAGTCTACAGGACGTTGTGGAGAGGCTGCTGCTGGTCTCCTGTCACAGGTAATTAGCAATAGAATGAGAGGGAATCACCTCAGGCTGTGACTGGGGTAGGTTTAGACTGAGCATTTAGGAAAAATAAATCATGGAAAGAGTGGTCAGGCACTGGAATGTGCTGCCCAGGGAGGTGGTGGAGTCACCAACCCTGCATGTGTTAAAAAGTCATTTGGCTGTGGTGCTTGGGGATATGGTTTAGGGTGAACCTTGCAGAGCAGGCATATGGGTTGGACTTGGTGATCCTGAGGGACTTTCTCAGCCTGAATGTTTCTGATTCTGTGACCCTGCTATAAGCTAATCAGCATTTCACAACCGAGGCTATAACACTGTAATAAGCCACAGCAGCTGCAGCAATGGCTGGACAGGGACATTGTCACTGGCAGGGCTCACCTGTGTTGCCACCTCTTGGGGTGACCTTGGGCCATTTCCCTCCTGGGCACCCCTGCTTTCCAGCTCCTTGGTGATCTCCACAGCACCTTGCCTAGCAGTTCCCACTGCTGGAAGGAAAACCACAGGACCAGGCTCTAGAATAGCTGCTGAATTATCACTTTTGCCACAAACCATTATTCATTATCTGTGTTTTGCTGGATAACCTGGACCCTGTAGAGGTAAAAAAAAAAAAAAAAAAAAAAAAAAAAGGAAAAAAAGAGAGAGAGAGCTCCTTCTTCTGCAGTCAGCTGTATTTTAATAAGTTACATTATGGGTAAAACATCCCCAGAGAAAATCCCAGCATCGTTCCATTTATCAGCCATGCAAAGTTCAGAATAAAAATACTCCAAGGTGAGGTAATGTACTGTGACATTGTGCAAGTTAATTTATAAAGGAATTAACTGTCTTCAGAACAGGGAGAGAGAGAGAGAGGCACAAACTGCTTTCTTCAGCCAGCTTTGGAGTGGCCCTGAAATGAAATGTAATGGCAGAAAAAGTATTTTCTTCCTAAAGAGAGATGGGTTTGAGAAGATGAGAACTTGGAGAAGTTCAAGTGCTAAAAGTGCAAGGAGTAAAACCAGAGCTGGAATTGCAGCTCCCTGGCCAGGTCAATTCAGGCAACTTCTGACTGTTGGGTAACTCTCTCTACAACTACCTGAAGAGAGGTGATTGTGAGGTGGGTGTTGTGTTGGTCTCTTCTCCCAAGTAACTAGAGATAGAATAAGAGGGAATGGCCTCAGGCTGCACCAGGAGAGGTTTAGGCTGGATGTCAGGAAAAACATTTTTTGCTGAAAGGGTTGTCAGGCCCTGGAACAGGCTGCCCAGGGAGGTGGTGAAGTCACCATCACTGGCTGTGTGTAAAGGCTGGGCAGGTGTGGTGCTGGAGGATATGGCTTAGTGGTGGGCTTGGTAGAGCAGGGTTAATGGTTAGGCTGGATCCTGAGCGTCTTTTCCAAGCTAAATGGTTCTATGGCTCCCATCATTTGGAGCACTGCCTGCTCTCCCTGCCACTGCTGAATGTCAGCAAAGGCTCTAGGGTGATGGAAGCCATTGAGGGCTTGCCTGTGCTATGGCATCCCTGCCCCAAAAGACTTCTCCAGGCTGTGCTGCCTCTGTGCTTGGTCTTCCCTGGGTGCCTGCAGGATCTCTTTTGGGCATGCTCTGGCACCTCCTTGGGCTATTCTCCCTTCCTCACTGTAGGCAGCTGGAGATGCAGACATGTTCCAAGGTGAATCCATAATGGGGGGACACATCACACCAAGCTTTCCTGGTGATGTCTGTTCCCTGGCTGCAGTGACACACAGCTCCTGCACATCTGACCTGCTACCAGCAATGCCTGGTGGAGCTGGGAGAGACCTCCCTGGGCTCACCTTTCCATGATTTCATAGATTCACAGAATGCTTTGTGTTGGGAGAGACCTTAAAGATCATCTAGTTCCAACCTTCCTGCTGTGGGCAGGGACACCTCCCACCAGACCAGGATGCCCAAGACATCATCTAGCCTGGACTGAAACACCTCCAGGAAGAGGGCATCCATAACCAGCCTGTTTCAGTATCTCACCACCCTCACTGTAACAAATTTCTTCCTAACTCCATTCTCAGTCTCCCCTGCTCAAGCTTCAATCTATTCTCTCTCACTACAAGCCCTCGTTTAAAGCCCCTCCCCAGCTTTCTTGTAGACCCCTTTCAGGCACTAGCCCTTTTTTTGGGCAGCTCTCACTTCTGCTTTGCAGATGCAGCAAGGAGTCTGTTTAGCAACTCTTTTTCAATACAATGATTTATAAGAGATCAGGCAGCTGAAATTGCTGGAGGAAGAGCAAAGCACTCCGGGCACTCAACTGGCCTAATGAAGTCCCCTCGAAGTTCCTGCTTGTTGTCAGCTATTAATTCCCTCTCTGATTCAGCCCCCAAATTACTTTTCCTAGAACTGAATCTAAATATGAAAATCAATTAAGAAAGGAGCAAGCAGCTATGTCTGGGAGAGGGGAGAGGAGGCAAATAAAATGACAAATTGCCCAGTTCCTTTCGAGCATGCAAATTAACATTTAGAGAGTATTTTGAGGAAGGGGAGCTTGGAAATGCAGCTTCACACAAACCACTAGATCAATTTTCTGAGCCCAAGTGCTGGAGAGTCTTCAAAGTTACCAAGAACTCTGTCTCAGGATAAAAATATGAAAAATAAAAAAAAAATAAAAAATCAATGCTGATAATTAATTTAACAGAGCCTGGGCCTGCCTCCTGCTTTCTCCTTCCAGTCAATGCAAAGAGGAAAATCAGGCAGCAGCTGAATTTTACATTTCCATAGAGATTGGGCTGGGACAAAATGAATAAATGGCTCATAAATGACTTCAAAAGCTCCACGGTGTGGTTGGAGTGAGGCTTTTTAATGAACTGCAGGAATTTGTCATCGCTTTCCCCACTGCCTTTGTGAGGGGATGTGAGGGTTTGGGAGTTCCTCACCCCCCTACACTTTGTAAAATGACCCAGACTAGAACTCAGCAGGCTGGAAGTGAAGAGATGAAGCTCTATTTACAGCTTAGCACAATGTACAAGCAGAGATATACAGTATATGCAGGAATAGTTACAGAAATATACAAGTTAAAGGTAATACAGAAACACAACTCCCCTCCCAGAAATCAGAGACCCCAGGAGGGGCTCCCAACCACCCTTCCACCTTCTCCCCATCCCTATACCTTATCCCAAGGTTTGCCTTACATGCAAGGTGAGTTTGGAGGATGGGCCAGGGGGGTTAGAAGGATAAGTGGTTATTGAGGTTACTCAGCAGAGAGGAGAAGCCAGAAGCTAGACAGCCTGAGATGCTGTGCCCCAGAGACACTGACTTAGCTTTGTTTTGAGTACTTATTCTTAAACATCTCAGCAAGCCCATGAGTGAAGCAGACATCACCATTGTTTTCCTTTCACAGCCTGTAATATAATTTTCTCTATTAAAATATTCCAATTAGCCTCAAACTAGCAGAGGGGAGGGGGTTGTTGTCCAGTGTGCTTGGGCACTCTGAGATGCTGCTGCTACCCAACACAATGTGGAGCAGCTTTAAAATGGAGCATGTCAGGTCCTCAGCCTCTTTCTCAGGGGCAGTTTGCTTGGCACTGGTTTCACCTGGCACCCTGCTGGATGTGCCACTGGTGCACTGCAATGCCCATGCTGGGAGCTCATGTCCCAGCCGTCATCCTGTGTGTCCTGCCTGGGGTTTTGGAGGGTTGCTCTGGTGGGGACAGACTTGTCAGCAGGACCTGCTGTGACAGGACAAGGGCTGATTGCTTAAAACTAATAAAAAGGAGATTCAGATTGGAGAGAA
>VWYK01126700.1:1134-16065 GCA_013399775.1 Semnornis frantzii | reverse complement strand
CCTGTCGGAGCGCGCCTATTGCGGGCAGCGCTACTGCTCGCCCTCTGCCCCGCCGCCGCAGCCGGCACCTGGATGTGAGTAGCCGGGCGGGGAAGGGAGGGCTGCGCGGCGCTCGTTCCCTGCTGCTTGCCTGGACGGGACGCTGACGGGGGTGCTGCTTCTGCAGGTGGCTGGGCATCGCCGCGGCCGGCGGGCCGGAGAAACCGGGCTGCACCAGCCCGCCTTTGAGTCGCCGGCAGCAGGACCTGTGCAAGCAGAAGCCGGAGCTGGTGCCCGCCATCCGGGAGGGAGCGCGTCTGGGGCTCCAGGAGTGCCGCAGCCAGTTCCGACACGAGCGCTGGGACTGCCGCCCGCTGCCCTCTGCCCGCCGCGGAGCCGCAGCCACTGTTCCTGCCGCCTCCGTTCCTGCCGCCGCCGTCTTCGAGCACCAGCTCAGCAGCGGTGAGTGTCCGCACGGGCGGGGCGAGGGGTCCCGGGGGCCGGGGCGGCGGTGGTAGAGTGCGGTCGCGGCAGGCGTTTTCCCCATCCTCTTCGGGAGAGGAGCACAGGTACACAAAGTGCTCCGGGCAGACAAAACCTGTCACTGTCTTTCCAAAATTGTTGTTGCTTATTGCAGTGCTTTTGCTTCTTACGCCCGCGGATGACAGTGCCTTTAACTAGACCTACTTAACTCTGTTGAAATATTGTTAGACTGAAGTTAGGGTTTATGCCTTTATATTGTAATTATTAAATGAGTGCAGTAATGACACATAGTATTTCAAAAAGGTCACTTGATTGCAGGTAGAAATCTGCTCATAGCACCATATGCAGTGCAAATTGCTTTAAAATCCATCATATGTTCTCAATTAAGTGGTGTTGCTCAGCACAGTGAGACCAAAGCTGCTTTCCTTGTATGAACTAATAGTAGAAATGCTGAAATTCATACTGAAACAGCAACAGTTTGTTTGTATCAAATGGCAGTATCAAAGTATCCTGTAAGCTTCATTTTGAGCATCCTGCTCACAGATTTTGGCATAGCCATGGGTGTAAACTTAAATACTGTAGTACTTCATTTTGTGTTTGCAAAACTTTCACTTTGTACTACAATGCAAAACTGAAAAACTCCCAAACATTAACCATGAAAACACAGTATAAGCAATAAAATGTGATACTTATTTCAAAAAGGAAAAAAGCAGGCAGCAGTTTACCATGCTATACATAGCCATATGTGTTGCATGTTAATCCTTCCGTCCAATGCAAAGGATTGCTCCTGCAGACCCAGAAGTGAGTAGCTGTGGTAACCTGCAAGGCATCACTATGTCCTGTGGATCATTTTATGATAGAGCCAGCACCACAGACTAATGCAAACAGGAGAAACAGACAAGGACTATGCTGCCCATGAGTAGACACTTAGGAGACTGAAAATAACAAATTGGTTTTGCAACAGTGAAAATTATTCAATGTACATTTTAGCTGCTGCTAATGGCTAGCCATTGATTTTCAGTTTGCTTAGAAGAGTACACCTTGCTTAACACAGTTTAAAGATCTGTACCACGTTATGCTAGAAATCTCAGAATAGGGCTGGCTTAAGAGGCCCAGGCACGTCTGCCCATGAATCTTCTGAGATGTAGTAGAGCACTTAAAGGCTTTTTACTCTGTTGTCTTTCACATGGCTAGCTTATTCTAGGAAAAGCACATAACCTGAATATCCTTGTGACTGCTTTAAGATTCTTGGGGCTGTTTGCAACCTTTGTGAACTAGAACAATCTCAATATTTGCTAACTTTAACATGAGGTAGGTTCTGGCCCTATACCAAAGTAACCCAGGATTGTGACAGCTCCTCCTCCAAGATCTGAATGAACCTTTTCTTCTTCAAATCAATATGGATAGTGAAAAGCAGTGTGGAGATCAAGGGGTTTAGGGTGTGATTTGTTGTTGGTTTGACTTAATTTCTTATTGAAATAATTTCTTATTGACTTAATTTCTTATTAAAACTTAGCTAGCTTGAAAGTTTCTGTGAAAAAAAGTAGTTTCCAGACAGATTTAGAAAGGAGTTACCACAAATCTCATGGTATCAGGAACCAGAAACAGAACCATTAACAGCATGATCATATGAAGTGGTCCTCATCCGAAAAAAGGACTTCAGGATGTCAACTGCTTTAAACAAATTAACTCTATGGACCAAGCTCTGACAACTTTAAACTTGCAACTATTCCCTTTTAATAACATCCTAGATGTAAAACTGCTCTCTGCACCTCTGCCAGGAAGGTAATCAGAGAAGTGAAGTAACATGCTCATGCCTTACTCTGCAGGCACAAAGGAGACAGCATTCATATATGCAGTGATGTCAGCAGGCCTTGTGCATTCGGTGACGCGATCGTGCAGTGCTGGCAACATGACTGAGTGCTCCTGCGACATGAACCTGCGGCATGGTGGCTCGGCCAGCGAGGGCTGGCACTGGGGTGGCTGCTCAGATGATATCCACTATGGAATGTCATTCAGCAGAAAGTTCCTGGATGTGCCCATGAAGAACATAACGGGCAAGAGCAGGAGTGGACTGACAGCAATGAATCTGCACAACAACGAGGCTGGGAGGCAGGTATGTGCCATCACTCAGAAATGGCAGCAACTGCTTGTTTGCCTTCATTGACAAAAAAACATCAACCAGACAAGATCTTGACTGCAGGTACAGAGGCCAATGCAAGAACAGCACTAACACTGCCAAAGCGAACTTGTACAAACTCAGAACGAGAGCTAGTTTTACCTACCTGAACTCCACAGGTCAAAATAGATTCCACAAAATAAGAATTAGATCTACAGTGCTAATCAGACGTATCTTGAATAGATATTTGATATCCTGTGTCCTTCCAATAGTCTTGCTACCAGCATAGTACATTAGGAAGCTTTTCACTGGTTATTCTCTTATTATCCTATCTGCATTTTTAATTCTCTCTGATACTGAATGTGCAAGAAAACTGGATGTGAGGCATAGTTAGTTAACTATCCACAGTCTGGAATCCACAGCTGAGAGCAGAAGTCAAAAATCATGCAGAGAGGAAATCAAGAATTAATTGTTGCCTTTAACAGATGGGATGGAAATGATACTGCTTGTTTTAAAGAGCCCACATGTTAGGGCAGTCCTCATAGAAGTGAGAAGAAAGTGGCTTTGGACAGCTTTTCTTTAGCCCAAAGGACTTCACGTCACATCTGCAGAGGAAATATGTGTGGTAGTGTGTAGCATTGGGTCCTTCTGTCCAGTTCTGCAAGGGACAATAAATGGGGGTAGGAGCAACCAATTCAGGGAGATGTGAGTCTGTAATACAGTGCTCGGGGCTTACATCTGGAATGGCAGAGATCTGGGTTCTGATTCTTGCTTTAAAATTGCCTTCTTTGCTTTACTTTGGAGTTTTTAATGTTTAATGTCTCTCTTGGGCCCCATAATGCATTAAACCTGCTTTGCTCAGTGACACGGCTATAACTAAAGAAAATAAATAGAGGCCCTCTGGTTTTGACTACACATATTGATGAACTCCATTGTAACTCAGTAATTTCCCACAAGCCAGAAGCAGCATCCATAGGTTTTACTGAAAAAGGCTTTCCTATCTGCCATAGGTGGGGAATAGCCATAGTAAGTCGTCATAAGAGCCATGGTGGTATCATCACAAACTACTTTATTTTACAGTAATTTTTACAGTTTACAAGAAAAGGTGGTTGGTGTTGTGTAGTAGAGGATGCTAATAATGGGAACAGAACATTAGGTGATTATTTCCTTAGGGAAATAATGAAGGGTCACTTTTCACATTTCTAGAGAGACATAATTAAGGGAGGAGGTAATAATCATCAACATCTCTCTTAATTTCATTATTTTTAAGTACAGTAGAGATACAATTTTTTATTTTAATACGTATGTTTGTCACTAGGCAGTGGCATTTTCTTGCATTAGAGTGACAGCAGAAGTGTAGGGAAAAAGAATGAAAAGCTCCAGATGAACTTCAAAGAGCAAGAAATACGTGGCTTCCATGTTTAGGTGGCAGTGACACAGATCTTCTCCTTGATAGTCTGTTCTCTTTTCTCCCTTTAGCTTTATGTTACCAGCAGCAGTAGTTTGCTATCCTTTTGTCTTCATTGACAGTGTTTGTTTATGGTCTTCCTGTACCATCTTCGTGCTCATCACTCATCGCTGCAGGTGTGCCAGTGTGACTGTCTGGGGTCTTGCACTGTGAACTGTACGAATGAACCATTCAGCTCTTAAAAAAAACACACACACTGAGTCTAGAAGAGAAACTTTTCTTTTGGTGGTGCTTTCTTTAAATTTGGATCGGTTTCCTGATCTTATCTATGGTGGTTGCAGAGACAGGCCAACTCCGTCATGGAGACAGGACTGACTGGCAAAGGGAAGGAATGCTTTCAGTCAAATATAATGGATTATCAAACACTGAGCTACAAGGGGTGGGAGGATGTGGTTAAGCAAGTCTTTATTTTCTATGAACAGTATTTTCCACAGGAACCAAATTACCTTAGATTCGATTATATGCACTAAAGTATAGTTGGTTCCACCTCTTTAATGTCATACAACTGCAGTATTTTCTATTGCTAGTCATGTTGAGTTGTACCTCTTATTGTACATAACTTCATTAAACCAGTTGTAGAACTTGTAGAAACAATACCAGTTGTAGTGTTCAGAAATATGTTAGAATCTGGCCCAATAGGATCATTAGGCTTTAGTACCTTTTGGGATTTCAGGCTTTTCACAATACCAAGCTCACCAACAAGGGTCTCAGAGTATGCTGTCACAGACTTATCTGTGGCATACCACACACACACTCTTCCCTTTTCCAAGACACTGGTGTTTTGTTTTTTGTTTTTTTTTTTTTAACAAAAAGCATGAGCTGCAAGCCTGTAAGGCCAGAAGACCTTATTTCACTGATATTGTATCAGTGGTTTATTTGTTGTTCATTATCTTGGAAGAAAATATGCAAAGTATGTAGTCAGCTTCTGTGCATAAATATTTTGTAACTTAATGGTAAACTGTAGGATAAAGCAAATACTTTTGACTGCTGTCCAGAGTGAAAGAGAATGTTCATTGTTGGTGCTTGGGATTTCTAGTAGCAGTATTGGCTGAAGTAAAGTTTAGCAGAACTCTTCATTTTTTTTGTAGTTTCAGAATCCCTATCTA
Source organism: Semnornis frantzii (assembly GCA_013399775.1). Classification (NCBI taxonomy): domain Eukaryota; kingdom Metazoa; phylum Chordata; class Aves; order Piciformes; family Ramphastidae; genus Semnornis; species Semnornis frantzii. The sequence goes on along the minus strand of VWYK01126700.1, from coordinate 10,910 downwards.
GGAGATGTTGGATAATGTTGGCCTTCATGTTTTGGGGCTTACAAGGAGGGTATTTTGCCATAGATTTTGATACCTTATGACCTTTTGTAATCTATACTGTCATGTTCCTGATTCTGTGTCTTGCAAGAGTAGTCTTCCAGGGGCATTTGTTTGGACACACTGATGGAACTGGTATGTTCAGTGTTCTCTCATTCCTTTCCCACTTCAACACAAAATTCTATTTTACATTTCTACATCTCATGGTATGTCCAAGGTATATTGAACTTAAAACAGTAACAATCCTTTGACTGAGTTGTCCACTGTCTAGGGTACTATCCTAAACATCAGAAGATCCAGATTTCATTCCTTATTCTACTACGAGATATATATTCATCATCTTTTAGGATCGTAATGTCCAGTGTACTTAGATGTGCATATGTGAATTGTGCACCTCTGCTACTTATAAAAAAGGATAAGGGGAGTCAGGCACTATGGACTGACTATTACTGTTAGTATTTTTTTAACGATGGCAGAATACCGCTCACTTTTCCACTTGTGGAAATTCATATAATCTGCAGGACTTGTGTTTTCATTGAAATAACTTGGCTTATCAGAGAGTTTAGTTTTACTGGTAACAGACCCACTAACAATCTGGTTTTAAGTGCTGTCCCTCTGGCAGGACATGTGCTTGTCTACATGCACAGTTCTACTAGTTCTACCAGAGGCTTAATTTAGGCTGTTTGATTACAAGCATTGGTACCCATTTCAAACCAACTGTTCTCAAGGCTGAGAACAGTGCCTGCCAACAGAGAGCTTAGCTTGAAGATATTAAGCATCAATTTACATTAGGGTTTATACAAACTAGTCCCACTGACACTCCGCAGCAAACCAGTCTCTGCTTTGTGCCCATCTGCCTGTTCTAGCCGTGCATTCCCACCCCACACCCCTCTGTCTGTTAATTTCATTGTATCAGTAAAAGTCACTTCAAAATTATCTTTTTCTGGGGTTAGTTTTTAATAAAATTTATTGTGGAAATGAGAAATGGGAGAAAGGTTAGTAAAATGAAATATGGTAACATCAGCTCTCCACAGCTTATATGAGTACAGGATGGTTCCAGAGAGTACATTAATGGAAAGATAAACCAAAACAAATTATGATACCTTGTGCATGTGGCAATTTTTCTGTGCACTTTTCTAAACTCTAAAGTGAGATATCTAACAAATATAATTGCATAAGTTTATACTATGCCTACTAGATATTCCATAAAGAATTGATATATTGATTGTCTGCTGACTGATTGAGTTGTAGTTCTATATAAAAAAAGAATTACTGCTTGTTTACAAATTCCAAGTCTTTGTGGGTTGGTCTCCTATCAACTGAGCCAAAATTCTTGCATGTTGCAAAAGCTTAATGCAGGCTACAGATTCCCATTGCTAGACAGGCAGCTATGCTTGGTTTTGCATGGGTGTAGCCTTACCAAACAAAGGGTATTTTAATGCTGGTAACAACATTAAAACATGGAAATTTTGCTAAAACATTGAAAGTTATAACAGTAATATGAATGCAAATATCAAATTGTCTGAAATAGAGCCATTATGCAACTGGAAACACTAGAAACTCACAATAGTACACAATGGCTCACAATGCCTAAACTACAAGAACAGGATTTGATCCTGTGAGAAGCACCTGGGACTTAGTCCAAAATACCTGAGTTGAAAATGTGCCTGCTGAGCTATAGGGGCTCCTTTGGTATACTTTCTGTGGAACTCAGAGACGTGTGCGTCCTCATGTTCTTCCAACACAGATCTGCCTTGAGGTATCTTCAGGCTGTATACTGTGCTGCTTTGGATTCAGAAGGATGCTGGGTACACAGACTATTGTGCAACATCAAGCCATTCCTGTGGCCTTAGTTTACAGACTGTGTTGTGAATATTTAGTGATCTTGATGGTAGCCACAAGGCACCCTTAAAAAGTGGCAGAGACCTGCCCAGTAAATGTCTTCCAATGTTTCCCTGCCCTGTATCTGCTTCTCCTCCCGCCGTTCCTCAAGAGGGCCATGTGGAATCAGCCATGGGAGGAGCAAGGCAGGACAAGTTGTTTCAGGTATTTAGAATTGTCCACAGCAGAAGCCAGTCAGAAATACAAGCTTTCATTATTGCAATTCAATATCGTTATGCTATTGTCATTGCAATGTGCAAGTGCAGCACAGGTTGGGCTTCTTATACTGGAAGTCCAGAGTTGGAAACTTGATTGCTAACTGTAGAATGGTTAGGATTGGAAAAGGCCTTAAAGATCAACTAGTTCCAACTGTCCTGCAATGGGCAGGGACACCTTCGACTAGATCAGGTCGCTCAAAGCCTCATCCAACTTGTCCTTAAATATACCTCAACTTCTCTGGGCAACCTGTTCCAGTGTATCACCACCTCTCACTGTGAAGAATTTCTTCCCAATATTTAATCTAAACCTATCCACTTTCAATTTGAAGCTGTTACCCCTCATCCTGTCACTACACTTCTTTGATAGAGTCCCTCCTCACCTTTCAGATAGACTCCTCATATATATCCATATATATATACCCACACATATATCTGCTCTAACTTCTCCGTCACTGAAATGGCAGTGTCAGCTGTAGTATTAACTACTTCAAGATTTCTGTTACTGATGTCAGGCAGTATTCTAATGAATGAAAGACCACACCCAAATGCCGTTTTCCTTTTGCTTTCAGGCTGTAGCAAAACTGATGTCAGTGGATTGTCGTTGTCATGGCGTTTCTGGGTCCTGCGCCGTGAAAACTTGTTGGAAAACAATGTCCTCCTTTGAAAAGATTGGCCGTTTTTTAAAGGATAAGTATGAAAACAGCATACAAATATCAGACAAACTGAAAAAAAAGCTACGCAGAAAAGAGAAAAGCCAGCGAAAAATCCCAGTCGGAAAGGAAGACTTGCTGTATGTCAACAAATCTCCCAATTACTGTGTTGAAGACCCAAAGTTTGGGATCCCTGGGACTCAGGGAAGGGAATGCAACCGCACCTCAGAGGGACCTGATGGCTGCAACCTCCTCTGCTGTGGGCGTGGGTACAACACCCACGTTGTCAGGCACGTGGAGAGGTGTGAATGTAAGTTTGTCTGGTGCTGCTATGTGCGCTGCCGGAGGTGTGAGACCATGACCGACGTACACACCTGCAAGTAAGATCAAGTACAGAAAACATGGCCAAACCATCCTGCACTGTTTGGTACAGCACACTTCTGCAGAGGCAGCAATCGCTCTTAGCGTGGGACTGCAAAGGGATCAGCCTTAAGGGAATGAGTATTGCCAAACAACGAGGAGGTGACACAAGTAGCATATGAAAAAGCAACTGACTGAACAGCAGCCTGCAAAAAACAGCTCAAACAACAAAAAAAGAACTCATGCTGACACATTTGAATGTGTAACTCAATGAGCAGGGACAGACACTAAACTTTCCAAGTCCTTAATAGCCACAAAGTTTTGAAGATCTATGTGATCAGTAGCTACAACAGAGAAAAGCCCAAGATCTCATTAGCCAGAGACCGAAGAGTTAAGAGGGTGTCTAAGACACATAAGATGTAATCCTTGTGTCTGTATTTGTAGAACTGGAACTAGATGAACCCACTAGATGGTTAATTTCTGCAGGCTTTAGAAAAACAAAACAAAAAGCAACAGTTACGGGAAACGTTCTGCTGCTGACCATGAAACACTGACTTTGCAATCGCTTGGGAAGCCATCTTCTGCATTACACGCAGAAAAGCATCTGGTGCTGAGAAACCTGTGTGACTGCTGAGAGCTGGGCACTGCCTGGCTTGGTCCATCAGTGTGGAGCAAGCTGCGTCCAGAGCAGAGGGGCTGGAGGACAGCTCGATGAACGTGAATAGCCTCAGCATTTTATAGGTTGCCTTTCAAATGCACAAAGGACAAATCTGAGGAGGGATAAAAGTACAGTTTGGTATTGAAAGGAAATAAAATCTTTTGCAGGCATTTCATCACCATTTGAATACACAATTTCTGAGTCAGCAGGTTGTCACCCCACTGTTGGACTGTATGTAATGACCTTCAAACACCTAGCTAGTCATTCACAATCATTTTCAGAGTTAGCCATGCAAGATTAAGCCCAAAGAAATCTGCCATAAAGCAAAATATATTTTTTTAAGTGTTGCTTTCCCTTGTAGATGCAGCAGCTATAACTTTTCAGTAGGTTGCATCCTGAGGAAGTCTAATGCACAATGTAATTTATGTATTGGCTCACATCACTAAAATATTTAAACTGTTACTGATAACATTTTCTCCCCTTCCATACATTGGTTTAATTTTATTTTACATCTGTGAAAGGTTGTTTATTTTTATGCAATGATTTAGTGCCTGGCTTATAAAGCATTTCTATTGTTTAAATGTGCAAAGACCTATTTTTGATAAGACAAGAAAGTTTATATTTTGTAAATACTTAAATTATGCAAATTCTGTAAAAGGTTTCAAAGACTAGTGTGATAAGATTACAGCCTTTGACATTTGTTGGTTAGATATTTGTTACTATTGTGGTAGCCTTTAATTGACTTTTATTTGCATGTGCAGGAGGAAATTAGAGAATTACATAAATATTCTTTTTCTTTACCCTGAGAGTGGTTATAATTACTGCAGTTACACACAGGTGAGAAACACTTACTATGATTTTCTAAATGATCAGTTAATGAATAGTCTGTGTAGTTTTTCATTCATTTAAATCCATTTTACAAACAATGAAATCCTGGCCTTAGTAGTAAATTCAGAGCTCCCACTGACATCAAGGAGATTTTCAAGGGTTTCCAATCCCTTAACTTGTTCCACACTGACAGCTTTTAGAGAGAAATCATCTTTGAAAGCTTCAATCAAGCTGTCTGAGTTACTTGGAAGAATTAATTTCCTAGTGGTCTATTATTTCCCATGAATGATGGTGACCAGATTCCCTGTTACTGTTGGATTTATAGGTCAGGAAGAAGCAAACCATTTCTTCTGTATTGTGTTACTTCATTGCCTTGTGTGGAGTGTCTTAGAAACAGCAGTTGAGCAAACAACAACTTCTTTATCTGATAGCTCTTTTTGGACCTTCCCTCCACATTTGGGCAACCTGTCTCCATTGACCTAGCCAGATAATTACCCCTAGGCCACAAAATATGCTAAGGGAAGCGTGTTCATCATGACAGTCACTGTTATGCGAGTTGAAAACTTGGTTGGGGTGGAGACATCCTGATGGAAGACCCTGTAGAGAGAATAGTGAGCCACTGGTTGTTGCCATCTCCCAGCAATGAAAGTAAACCCTCAGGCTCCACGGCCCATGCCACAGCACCTATTGACAGCATGGATGGGATGTGCTGCCGGTGACTGTCGATATGAAGCTGTTGTAGCAACCGCCTCTTTCTGGATCTGCCCTAAATCAAGCTGCTGGCAAAGGTAAGTGCCCTGCTTCTAGCAGTACCTCCACTGACTGGCATTAAGGTCACCATCATTTTGTTGTATGGGGCTCTATCAGGTAAGAACCACTGGAAGTTTGTTGTGAAACCAAGAACTTCTCTTAAGGCAACCTGATCTGTGTTTTCAAGCTACCTTACTCTAACTTAGGGTGGGTATCACATAGAATGGAATATCAGGAAGTATCAGAGTAGAATAAGTCTTAATTCTCTCCTGATTAGAGTGGAGTCTCTTCTCTGTAGACTTTAAAAGCCATTTGCATGCATTCCTGTGAAACCTCATCTAGGCATACCTGTGTTAGGATTGGACTAGATGATCTCCAGAGGTCCCTTCTGTGATTCTATGATTGTATCCTACCTTTCCTGTCCAGATCCCAGTGAATGCAGTGCCACAGGTTTGTTTTTCATTTCACAGAAGGACTTGCAATAGCAATGTTTAGGGTTTTACACTTTCACAGTTTTTATGACTGGTGAATTACACGGGCAAACAATAGCTAACAGACTGAACTGAGAAACAGGGTTTTGATCAGTATCACTAAGGAGGATAGTAGAGGTAAGTAGTACTGTGACTATAGATGGAAAATTGGGGAGAAATTGCTTGCTCAAAGTCACTTGCAAAAGCAATGACAGGCAAATTCATCCTGAAGGGAAATGTGACCTCCATGTCAATGCTGCAGATAATTAATGCTGCAATACCTGCGCCTGTCTCAGATTCTGCCGTTACACTGAGTCAACCACTGTGTAATGGAATGGGTAGATCTATTAAATAACTAATAGCTTACTCAGCTGAGAATGAAATGGGAATTAATCCTCTGTGGCCACTCTATCAGCTGTGCAGGGCTAGAAGCATGGTGGCAGATAGGAACAAGAGACTGCAATTTATCTAGCAGATAGCACTGACCAGCATTGGAATTTGCATGCTGCAGCTAACTGTAAATGGATGGGCTTCTGTGGACAGGAGCTATCACTTCATTTGCACAGCAAAGAGATGTAACAAAGCATTTAGCAGATTGAGGGCAGGCACACTCTTATATGTGCTAACTGAACTGGAGAAAGAGATCCATTGCAGGGTAGTGCCACATACCCTGTGAAGCCTTCTGCTGAGCCTGCAAACAGGAGTCACAGGCTGAAAGATAAGAACCTACCTCAGGGTTTGCCCATTTCATTTTCTTCTCAGCCTTGCTATGTTTATGGCTATAGAGCATGGTTTTAAATAAGCTGCACATTTTCCTTATCAATACTTCAACAGCTTACCTTCCATTGTATAAATTTTGTTATCTTTTTTTTCTTTTATCAAGTTATATATGTATGAGGATGCCTTAAATATAATGACGAAACTTCTGACTGGGTAACACTTGTAGAATCGTTTTCTCTAAACCCTAGAAAAGTTCGATTTGATTGTGAAGCAAAGCAAAACAATTCATGAGTATTTCTGTTTTCTAAAGAAAAAGTTTGACACTACACTAGGAGTTAAAACCAGACTGCAGTATTATTTATGTGAATGATGATCTACCCTCTATCATGGAAGGTATGCTATGCCTCAAGTCAGCAGCACCAAAACAGCTGAATACTGAAACAGCATCCCTTTATTTTGTAGGGGCCAGTTTACCCCTCGAGCTAAGAAATCAGTGTGACACTCTATTGTGTCTCAGTATGTGCTAAACATTGTTTTGACACTAAATATACTGAGTTCAGAAACTGAGGATCTCTATGTCATTGGGGGCATCAACACACAGAGGGCAAGATACTATTTCAGTTTGAGAGTTGTGGTCAATGGGACAGAGTCTAGCTGGAGGCCTGTAACTAGTGGAGTTCTTCAGGGGTAACAAGGCTCATGTTAGGTCCTGGAGCACATGGCCTATGAGCAGGGTCAGAAGGAGCTGGAGTTGTTCAGTCTGGAAAACAGGAGGCTGAGGCAAGACCTCATCACTCTCTACAACTACCTGAAGGGAGATTGGAGAGAGGAGGGCCCAGCCTCTTCTCCTTGGTGGCAAGCAACAGAACTGGAGGAAATGGTTCCAAGCTGTGCCAGGGGAGCTTTAGGCTGGATGTTAGGAAATATTTCTTCACAGAGAGGGTTATCAAACATTGGAATGGAATTATATTGTGAAGTTTTATACTTGCTGGTTTTGGAGCTTTAGGCTTTAGTCTCCTGGCAGGCTGGGTTTCCTCACCAGGTTGGCTGAACATGTGTTCAGGCTCCATATTCTTTGCCTTGTTCCCAGCCCATCAATCAGTTTAATCATATGGTTCACAGAAATACTCCACAAACAATAGATTTGCCTGAGTGTGGAGCAGCCAAACTTCACTAAAGGACATGGCAGTAAGAACTCAGGGAGGTGGCCAGGAGCAGTAACTTCTTGAGCTGACTGCACTGATAACACCAGAATATTGTCCAACTATGGTTTTACACTTTGTGTGAACACTTCAGGTTAACATAAACCAAACCAACAAAACCAAAACTTGCACAACACAAATGGTAAGTGTTTGACAGAAATTTTCAAAGTCCATTTTAGTAATTTTTGTTCACGAGATTTGGGGTAGAACCAAACTATTAGGATTATCCAGTGCTACAATCACCTCCTGTAGAAGTTTTACGACGTGCTTACCTAAGAACCCTTTTATGAAAACAAGCAAGTTGCATACAGTAAGAAGGGTTGATGCTTCAGGGCAGGCATATTTTCCACTGATCAATGATTTTACAGCACTACAATTGCAAGTAACCTCTTTAAAAAGACCTCATTGCTTTTGATTACTCAGGACTAAACAACAGAAAGGCAAGGCAGAACAGTACCATACTTTCTGTCGAGATCATATTTGGGATAATACAATATTGACACTTAAGTAGCTTTGAAATTTTAGTTTGGGTCAGTGGTTTGGTTAATTTTTTTCTTTCCCATTTGCTGACTGTCCACTAATTGCAATGCTAAGAAACCACTTTGAACCTCTTGCATTGTAGTGCAGTATCTGCAAGAGGACCAGAATTAAGCAGTTGGATCTGATCTCCAGGGATCCCAAACTTCCCCTAGAAGAAAGAAGTGATTTCTGTGCATTTCACACAGTACACCACATAGTTACCTGAAATTCCCTAATTCTCTTCATATATACTCTAAAGCCCTGAAAAAAGTTTTCATTTCTACATACTCCAAAGGATAATAAACAGATGATGGTAAATACATTTACTAATACATGACAAAAGGTGCAGTTATCTACAATGTGCATTGGATGCTTTTGAAGTACCTACAAGGGCTAAGATCTAAAAGCCATAATCCACCAAGTTTTACAATGGGATGGATGATTATGCTGCCAAGATCTGAACTGATAAAGACAATGCTGAAATATTCAAGAAAGATAATTTGTCAGATAGATTGCTGCAGCCTTTGGTGAGAAAAAAATATTTGCAGACTACATTCCACAGAAAACAGCACTCCATCTGCCATCCATCAAGCTCCTAAGCAGAGGCCTTTTTTCATGTCAAAGAGATTGTAGCTATATCCTGTTATCCATAATACCCTAAGAAAGAAACAGACCTTTTTAAGGGAACAAATTATTACAGATTTACAGATTATAGTGATTTTAAAAGCATGAATGCAAGATATCTAAAAGGCAAGTCATCAATTTTGAATTTGCAAAGAAGTAATCACTAGCTGTCTTCAAAGATTTGGATGGTACATAAGACAACGTACCTAGATCAATAGTTAAACAGTCATCTGAAGAGCCTGTTTTAACCTGAGTCTGTGAAGGATCCATTAGATCTTGTCTGTAAGGCTTAAGGGCCGACTACAGGAGCAGAGCTAAAAGTTTACTAAATGTTTCATTACTAAATGTAATGAAACATCTCAAGTAGATTCTTTCATGCCATTCTTACTTTTTTGCACATCTAGAAAGGCAGCAGTATGAGGTAGCTGAATCCAAGTGTATGTGCCCATCTGGTATGTAGCTCAGAGGGCGAGAAGCAGGGTCCTTCATATCCTAGTACAGCATCAGAAGCCACTGACCCCTCATAGCATCAATGAACATTTCAAGAGCTGTTCTTGCAACTTCCTGCTTTGGCTTCAAGCTAAAGTTTTCCAAGACTTTCAATTTTCTTAACCAGGCTCCTTGTATTAAGGTTTGGTTATGGCCTTTGCCTGGTCTTAGAGACATAAAACTGAACAGGATTCAATCAATAAAAAGCCCCTTGCTTAGTATTCATCTTAGGAACAACATTTCACTTTAGGGAGAGACTACAGTCTTCTAACTGTCACATGGGCAAGTCAGTCAACACTTGAGGTGGCAATATTATTACTTTAATTCCCCTCATGAAGTTGTCCACCTGGTCTCTATTTTATTAATACACT
>VWYK01126698.1:0-10890 GCA_013399775.1 Semnornis frantzii | reverse complement strand
CCCTAGTCCTGTCACTGCAAGGCCTTGTAAATAGTCCCTCCTCAGCCTTCCTGTAGCCCCCTTCAGATACTGGAAGGCCACTCCAAGGTCTCCTGGAAGCCTTCTCTTCTCCAGGCTGCAGAGCCCCAACTCTCTCAGCCTGTCCTCATAGGAGAGCTGCTCCAGCCCCCTGAGCATCTTCGTGGTCCTCCTCTGGACCCACTCCAACAGTTCCATGTCCTTCCTGTGCTGGGGGCTCCAGAACTGCACACAGGGCTCCAGGTGGGGTCTGAGGAGAGCAGAGTAAAGGGGCAAAATCCCCTCTCTTGCCCTGCTGGCCACACTGCTTCTCTGATAGACTTGGCCTGGCTTGTGGATGTCTAATTCTACCTGATTGCCTTTGGCATTTATGCATGTATGCACCTGACTCTCTCTGGAAAGTTCCCATGGGTATACATTATTTTCACTCTGACTCTTCAAAAGGAGTCAGTGGCATTTCTGTCCTCCAGTCCCAGGCAGCTCAGGGCCCAGAACTGGGCCAGTTACTAACCTTGGTGATCATAAATTTCAGTAGATCCCTGATTTCAAGAGAAAAGCATTTCCAGCTCATATCAGTCTAAGGTTCTTTCTGGATTGACCCATGGCCCTGACATGCAGGGGCCCAAATGATTTTGGGGTTGATTAAATGCAAAATCATTGATTTGAGTAAAATCAGCAATTAACAATTGTTAGTAAGAAACTGATTAAACACTAAATATTGATGTGATTAAAATTTTATAAATCATAAAGTGAATTTACTCAGGGTTGGGGATTTTTGTGAGGTTTTGTTTGTTTGGATTTTTATTTTGGTTGGTTGGTTGTGTTTGATTTGGGTTTTTGGGGGTTTTGGTTGATTTTGTTTGTTTTTTGTTGTTTCTTGGTTGTTTGGGGGTTTGCTTTGTTTTGTTGTTTTAATTTCTCCTTCATTATTGCATTAGATATGATAATGTACAGATGCTCTCTCCAAAGCAAATAGCATCTATTTTTAATTAGATCCAAAGATACACACAGAAACATAAAGCAAAATTCAGTGACTGTGGAAATGTCTGTCGAGTAAAAAAAACTATTTCTTTTTTTCACTGATACATTAGATTAATACTGGTCAAGCAGATGGGACTCCTGGACTTGACCTTAATGTAGCTGAAGCATGGGAGCTGGGATACACAGGGAAAGGAGTAACCATAGGAATTATGGATGATGGTAAGTGAAGACCGAGTCCTAATTTAGTGTTTTTAAGTAGCTTTTTCCATGTAATCAAGGATTTAAAAAAAAAAAAAAAGATATTTCAATGTAATAATGGATTGCTTACAGTGCTGAGACTTGGCCTCCACAGAGGCTTCGAGGTCTTCAGGGAAAGTTTTGTAAAGACTTCAACAGGGATACTGAAGCACAGATATCCAAGCATGAAAAGTAGTTTGCATTCAGATGCTTTCCAGGGCACACTGTAATGGCCATTAAGTCAAAGGAAAGACTCCTCTTGACTTCTCTAGGCACTGACTGGGGGATGTAATTGCTATGCAAAAAAGTACTTAAGAAAACGTTTTCTAGGTTACATTATTCTCAAAGTCATACTTGACAGCTGAAATAATTAAGCACTTTCATGCTGAATGCCAATAAAGACCTGCATATTAAATACATTGCTAATTTGAGGCTAAGTTCAAGGAAGATGAAGATTAAAGCTACAGTTGAAGTTCAAGTTGTTCTATTCATGGATTCTTCGCTGAAGGGCAGTCTCTCAACACTTCACTTTGGACTACGTTTTGAATGTTTTCCTTTTATGGTGACTTGATAATATTAAAAATAAATGGCCAAATTGTCTGGATCCACATACATTTTCTAGGGACAACTGGGATCTGTCCTCATGTGTTTCTGTTCCTCATCTGGTTGCTTATAAGGTTTTTGTGGCAGTGAGAAGGCCGATTCAGACATTGCTATGTTGATGAGAGATCAATCTCACATGAGAGATGATCTCTCACGTGATGTCATGAGAAATCAGAGTTTCACTGATCCCACAGAGGCAGGATCTTTCAGAATGGGTAGGTATGACTGTGATAGGAATGATGACAAACTGAGCTTCATGTCAGGTAAATCTGTTGGCCATCAGAGGCAGCTTTTAGAGAAGGGGGGATTTGCCTTATATTCACTTCCAGTAACTCTATATAAGAGCAGTTGAATAACACAATTCATCATTGACACTCCTGTTGTCTATCTACCCATTTGACCACTAAAGCCATCCTCAGATACCTCTTCATGCAAATCTAATAGTAAGGACCCAACCTAATGGGAACTAATTGTTCCATCAGAATAACCACATAATACAACCTTCTCCCTCTAGATACAAGTGAGCTCGTAGTAGTGTGGTGATTGCAGACATGAGGCAGATTAATAATCAAAATGCAACGTGAGGTTGGTAGCCATTTCTTTGTATGATTGAAATTAATGTATAATAGATCTGAGGGTAGATCTGTTGCTTCCATTGTGCCATCCACTGGGATATGTTTGTTTGTAGAAAGATACTGTGCATAAGAACGAGGGTATTCGGCACACTGCCTTCTTGTTATCTTTAGCAAGCTACCAAGGTGCAGTCTCTGCTCAGATATTGGCTAAAATGGTTGAATCTAGCAATAAAAGCTCTCTCATACACATAATCCAAAATGTTTGCCTTAACCTAGTTAATTTTCTTTATACTTAGTTTACAATTTTCAGTGGTTAAAAATGCTCCCTTTTAAAAAAAATACTGTACTGATCCAGGGCTTTCTGATCCTGTTAGTTTTGGTATGCTTTGAGATGACAGAACATGTATAAAGAGGAAAATGTTGTTTAAATAACAGTCTAAAGTAAAACAGGTCAATACAATTTGGTGTTAAGCTCACCTTTTCAATTGATACCTGGATTTTGACAGAAACGACTGAAAACTGGGACCGCATCAAAAATGGTACAGCAGTTTAAAAACCCACATTTGAAAATCTGGAATCTCACTTCAATCAGCTGTGATCATTTTCCTGGGGTTGCAGAGTGCTCTGTGGGATACAAAGATGATTAGGGACTAGAACCATCTCCCTTATAAGGAACAAGAGAATTGGGTCTTTTTATTCTGGAAAAGAGAAGACTGGGGTCAGGGGATGTGTCTTATAAACGCTTATAAATACTTAAAGGGAGGCTGTCAGGCCAGTGTTTTTTCAGTGGCATGCAGTGACAGGACAAGGGGTAAGAGGCACAAACTTGAACAGAAGAAATTCCATCTAAACATGAGGAGGAACTTTGTTAAATTAAGGGTGATGGAGCACTGGAGCAGGCTGCCCAGAGAGGCAGTGGAGTCTCCATCTCTGGAGACATTTAGAACAGACCTAGACATGTTCCTGTGTGACCTCATTTAGGTGAACCTGTCTTGGCAGTGAGGTTGGACTCAATGGACTCCAGAGCTCCCTTCCAACCCCTGCCATTCTATGAATCTGTGATGAGAAATTCCTTTTTGAAACTCTTTAACGTTCGATTTCTGTTGTGTCCTGTCTTATTGCAGGAATTGATTATCTGCACCCTGATCTTGCGTCAAATTATGTAAGTACGCATTGACCTTTTCTGTAAAATGAGAATTTTCTTATTGTTATACTCCCTCTGCTACAAAATTTTAAATAATGAGCAGAACAACACTACAACCGAATTGCTGATCTTACAGATGATACATTTCAAATTGAAAGAAGCAGACTGAAAATGGGACCGTCTGTGGAAGGAATGAAAAGGTGACACAACTGTCTGTGGAGGACTGACAGTGCTGCCTCACATTAAACAGGCTGCAGCTTGCAATATTGGATTTAGGACAGAAATGAGTAACTTGGGAATTGGCTCTAAATCCTGCTATTTAGATGCAGAATGTGGCTGTCACTCAGAGAGCAGTGGAGCTGTGGGCTGTGGCAAGGCACATATTAGCCTTTGAAACCTCCAGGAACAGCTTAATTCCTTTGTAACAGGTGATTTGATCCAGTGCTTCAAGGTACGTGCAGGACAGATTGCGTATTCTCAGCACACCCTGTTCTTCAGCCACAGGCTTTAGACCTTTGGACTAGAGGGATTTTATCTTTCTTAATTCTTCTAAGCTCTCCTCAGACCCCTGCTTACAGCAGCACTCCTATTGCCGAGTGTGTACCAGGGTGCCCAGCACCTGTGGACTGTAGGTTAGGTTACATTTGTGATATGCTGCTGTCACACTCTTCTTGTGGCTGTCTGGTGGACAGTAGGCACCTAGATACTGTGTCTGCTTGCTGGGTTGCAGTGTGTCTGCTTCAACTCTTCCTGTTCTTCTGCAGTCACTGGCTTACTGAGGGAAGCCCAAGCTTTTTCAGCTGAGCAATGTGGTTTAGTTTGCAGTTGCAATTAAATGAAAAGAACAAAAGCTACTGGACCTTTTGGTAAAACCATGAGCCATTCACGTAGAACAGCTTCAAAATCCAAGAACCATCTCAGTTGGAAAAGACCTCTAAGGTCATCAAGTCCAACTGTCAACCTAAGACCACCATCACCATTAAACCATGTCCTGAAGTGCCACATCCACACATTACTTGAACACCTCCAGCGACGGTGACTCCACCACCTCCCTGAGCAGCCTGTTCCAATGCCTGACCACTCTTCAGTGGTTTAAACCTCCCCTGGCACAGGTTTTTGCCATTTCTTCTCATTCTGTCACCTGATACCAGGGAGAAGAGACCAACCCCTACCTCACTCCAACCTCCTTTAGGTAGTTGGAGAGAGCAATGAGGTCTCTGCTCAGCCCTCTCTTCTCCAGACTGAACAATCATAGTTTCCTCAGCCGCTCCTCACCAGACCTGTTCTCCAGACCCTTCACCAGCTCTGTTGCCTTTCTCTGGACATGCTCCAGCACCTTGATGTCTTTCTTGGAGTGCAGGGCCCAAAACTGAATCCAGTACTTAAGATATGCCCTTATAAGAGAGAGTAAGACAGTTAGTTTTACCTAATTGCAGTCTGAACAATAGTATCACACAGGACAAAAATCTTTTTGTTGTTGCAAGTAGCAAACCATATTTGGTAGAGAACAAAACAGATACAGATGGTGTCTACTTCAGACAAGAAATGTGGGAAATGGCTGACCACAGACATAAAGTGCAAGGTAGTAGCCAGTTTCACTCCTTAATGAACTGGCTTAATAACTTGATAGTAGCTAGTAAAACCCTGTGCCTTGACTGTAAATTCCTCTCCTAAGAGGAATAACTCAGTAAGGATGCTCACATAAATTGGTAAAAATACAGAAACCTTTTTTTTTCCCCTCTGTAGGACACTGGTGTTGTATGTATGTTGTAGCATGTGACCTGGGCAAAGCATGAGCTCTTCACTCACTTTTCAGCTGCAAGCATCAATGAAGCTTATGGGAATATTCTGGTCCTAAAAATCAGGTTTCAAATAAGCAAAAGGTCTGTACATCATACCTGATATAATGTCAAAGAGGAAGAGTTCTGTTTTTAGCGTTGATCATGCCCAGAAAACAAAAATAGATTTCTCAGAAATACTGGGGGGTGAGGAGGGTTGGGGTGGTTAATTCTAAAAATATTTTCTGTTTGATGGATAGCTGAGCAGATGGATAACTCAGGCTGAGCAGAAGTGTGTAGCTTTTAGAGTGGCAGGATGAGTATTTTGGAAATTAGTAGCAAATGACACAGAGAATGACAATGCACAGACATGATGCTAAAATCAGCAAATAATGGAGCTGGAGACAAGTCTGAGAATCTAGAGGAGAAGTACTGGGATGAAAATTGGAAAAGAAAAGCTGCCTGGGCATGAAGATAACAAACATTTAGTGAAAGTCGTGGAAAACCTGTAAAGAGATTCATTTTGACATGACAATCTGGAAAGGTTGATGCAGGAATGACTTTGTCCAAGCAAGGAGCAGTCCATTAGTGAAGCAGTGATCAGGCTGTGGGGAAACAAGAGATATCAGGACAGTGCAAAAGACGAAATTAGGTATGGCTTGTGCAAAGCAGGTCAACAATCAGACACAGGGGAGAGAAGACTGAGGAACAATTGGTTGCTACGACAGTTAAAGCAGCAGCAGAAACCCCATTTGAAAGATCACAGTCTTAAAACAGATGCCACCCCATTGGTTCTGATACAGAAACACAAAAACACAAGTTATGACCTGAAATCTGTGATTCTAGGCTGTCACAGCAGTGAGGGGGAAAAACAGAAGTAGGTTTTAGTTTGTATAGTTCATCCTTATGGGCTAAGGTTCACTTATAATTCCATACTGAATATACCTGAGGACACAGCAAAGAAATGTGCAGAGAAGTCAGCACGCTCTGTGCAGGGTAACCAGTAAACTGGTAAACTTGGTAAGCAGCAAGGACTGGTGCACCTCCTCAAGCAGAGGTGGCTGAGAGAGCTGTGCCTCAGAGGTAGCTGTCTGAAGGGCAAGGGTGATTCCTGCTCCCACTGCTAAAATCTGCCCTCTCCTCCTCTGTCAAAGGACAGCACAGCAGTTGCCGGGCTTGGTTCATCTGCACTTCACCTCTTCTCTGGCTACAAGCCTGCCAGGGCCTCCTTGAGTCTTAGGGCATCCTAGGATGCAATCTGCTGTGTCTCAGAGATCTTTTTTTTTTTTTTTTTCCCAGTAGGTAGTAATTTGGGCATGAACTAAAGACAAGGACTTAAATTCAGCAGAAGGAAAGATGTAAAAATGCAATGAAAGGAGTCTCTTAAGGAAAGAGTTGATAACTCACGTTGTGCAAGCATCCACCTGCAGTTGCTATACCACACTTATTTTTTTTCCAAGACATTTGCACTTGGAGGCAGCTTTCTCTTAACTTCTATTGTGTATTTTTAGGAAATGAAAAGCCCCCCTCTTACGTTTCTCAAGTGTGTATATTCCTGCATACCCTGCCTATCTTCCTTAGAAAACTGGGAGCAATTAGGAAGCTTCTCAAAGAAGGTGGGCTTGGCACATTTTTAAGGATCAAAACCTGGCATTGGTTACTCACTTTAATTTGGCTTTTATGCTTTTCACTTGCTGGGTTTGTTTGGGGGTTTTGTGTTTGGCTGTTGGTTTGGGGTTTTTTTCTTGAATAGCGTGGCAGGAGTTAGCACTTACAGAAAATAGGAGTTCAGGGTAAATGAAGACCTTTCTAAAGAAAATCACCATTTGTATTTTCTCCTAATTACTGCTGAACCACGGCCTCTCATATCGAGTGCACTTCTAACCATGTTTTTCTTTGCAATTCCTGAGCTTTGCTGCTTGAATCATCCATTTCTCTTTTGAATGCACTTTATATACGTGGAAAAGAGTGCACCTTGTGCACAGTCTGGATGGATTGCTCTTCCAGCACTCAGCTTGCTGCAGTACATATACTTGCTTTTATGGGATCAGGGGGTTATTGCAAAACTGGAATTTTCCATTCTGCACCCTGAATGCAAGCAATCAATATTTTCTTCCAAGCTTTGGAAACTGCAGAGGCTCATCCTTCAGGAAATTATTTTTTTCCTGCAAAGAGAACCCTTCATTATGAACTGATAATTAAAAAGCCGATGCCTAATGTACTCCATGTTTTTTGTTTGAACTCAGGCTCTACATACAAAGGCAGCAAATTTCAGGACTGACTTCTCCAATGTATAGCCTCCGAGTAAGGAAAGAAAGTGAAATAACAGGGGCTGCATACCAGATATGTCTAATAGAAGAGACTAGCAGCTGTGAGGGGGTGCAACTAGAAAACCTTAAGAGAGGAAATGGAGTTTTGTAGTACCATGAGCAGAAGCAGAAGATGACCTCTCTCTTGTATCAGTTTGTATTGGATTACTTCTTGGCTTGGCTAGTGTCTGCTTGTGAAGGTCAGTGGAGCTGCATTATTCCATTTAGAGCAAGCAAGGAGCCAATCATCTCATGTGTTTGTCCCTGATTAGCAGCAGGATTAGGATCCTACCGAGAGACTTGGGCTGGGAATAAAAAGTTTTCGTTTCAGTGTCTGAAATCTCTATGAAGCTGAAAACTTGCTTGCAAAAACCTGGGGCAGGAACAAGACAGACTTTTCCTATAGGAAAACAGGAGTGATGATGTGAATAGGTAACTTTTTACAGATTGTTGATACATTCTTGATAGTCATAGAACAGATTTGGGCAAGAAAAAAGATGCTGAAATCCATGGAGTTAGACAGATGTAACATATGCACAAACAACATGCAGCCATCTCAGGAGGCCTTCATCGCTGTCCTTCCCCTAACTTTGTCTTTCCTTCTCTGTAATGTTATGTTGAAGCTCAAGGAAGGTAGATTTAGACTGGATATTAGAAAGGAATTCTTTACAGTGAGGGTGGTGAGACACTGGAACAAGTTGCCCAGGGAGGTCGTGGATGCCCACTCCCCAGAAGTGTTCAAGGCCAAGTTGGATCATTCTGGTCTAGTGGAAGGTGTCTCTGCCCTCAGTGAGAGGGTTGGAACTAGATGACCTTCAAGGTCCCTTCCAACCCAACCCATTCTGTGAATCTACGAATCTTCTGTGGTCCTTACCAGCTGTCACTCAGGCTGTATGCAGGAAAAGGTTTGCTGAGCACAAAAGTGCCCTGCCAGGAATGAGGGAAGACTTTCTGGAGTTACTTAAAGGGTTGAAGTTTTCTTCATCTACCATTCCATATTCAGATGTGTACAGCAGCTAGTCTTACTTCTCTTCCCGCTTTGGACATCTTCAGAAACAAAGAAGTCTCTCTCACACACAGCTTTTGGGAATTTGTCACCAGCTAATGTCACAGAATCAATCAGGTTGGAAGAGGCCTTTGAGGTCATCAAGTCCAACTTATTAACCAACATTATCTAATCAACTAAACCATGGCACCAAGTGCTGCATCCAGTCTCTTTTTAAACGCTTCCAGGGACAGTGACTCCACCTCCCTGGGCAGCCCATTCCAATGCCAATCACACTTTTTGTGAAGAACTTCTTTCTAGCATCCAGCCTAAACCTGCCCTGGTGCAGCTTGAGACTGTCCCCTCACTCTGTCACTGCCTGGGCAAAGAGACCGACCCTCACCTGGCAACAATCTCCTTTCAAGTAGTTGTAGACAGAATTTATGATAACACCTTCACCCCACCTTGAGGAGAGGCAATCCAAGGCATAATTTTTGAATAATTACCGTATAAGCAGTGGAATTCTCTACTTCTGTTATGAGCTGCAATTTTCATTGTTTGCTAGAGGAACAAAAACATCACTGAATAATCTTTACTGCCATGAAAGAAGGAAGAGAGCACAGGCGATAAATTACACACTGCGCTATGTGCAGCAAAGCTTAGCAACAGCACAAAGGATCTTATTTCTTTCAGAAAGTCTTTCCTTTGTTAATGTGAATTTCTCAATACACTTTGTCCTCCCTGCACACTGTCAAAAGGACCTGCAAATTATTCTGGAGGCTGTGAGCCAGATCTCAATGATTTACCAGTGTAAATCCATTACTATCTCCAGTAAAATCACTGGGGCCTAATTGTGAGGTTGTGTAAGTTGACAAAGCTCCATTGACACTTTTTAAACCTTGCTACTTTGACCCTGATAATTTGCCCTGAACAAATCCCAGCTGATGTAATTGTCCAAGTCAAATAGAGTTCACATACAAGTGCCAGCAAGAAAAATGTTCCCCTTCCAAGACCAAAATTTCTTGGAAACCTTCTGAAGACCTTGAAAAGCTCCCAGTATCTCTGCACTGTCATTAATGTCAGCCCAGGGAATCCAAAGGAAATGTAAAGCCAAACCAGAGCAGTCATGTTCATACTTGCCTGGCATTCCTGAATGATTTCATAGATCCATAGAACAAACCAGGCAGTTTTATGAGATCCAACTCCTACAGCATAATTTTCAAGAAAGCCTGAGACAGTTACACTGCCATCTCCTACTGCATTTCAAAGGGGTTGTTGAGCACCTGCACTAGACACTTAATTTCAATAAACCTTTGCTGCTAATATGTCAAAGGTATTTTATAGGCAAACTCTGCATGCTGGCTGTTGTTGCTAGTACCTATTTTTAACTGCAATGTTTAAATAACATTTACATTATCAATACCCAAAGAAGAGAATAAACAGTTTCAGGTGTTTCAACACATCACCGATTGGATTTGGTGTCGGCTGGTTTCATTTGGCTCCTTGATCTTGCTTTAGGTTTGGGGGTTTTGCTAAGAAGTTTTCTAAAACAAAAAAATAACAACAATTTAAAATTGTCAGCCAGAACCTGGGATAAATTCATAAGATACCCTTCTACTTGTACTGCTGATTCAGTAAGCACTCTGATGGATGCTGTTAAAAGAGATGGTGGCAGAAATTTCATCAAGGAATTGTTGAGACCAAACAAAACCTCTTTATTCCCAGGATAGAAAGAAGAATCAAGTGTTTAAATGCCAGGCTGACTGATGCCTTAGCAACTGAAACAGATTGCCTTTTCTTGGCCTGTTTATTCTGCTTGAGTGGCTTCTGGCAGCTTGAGGTCTGGTTTTAGCATTTAGAAGATGATCACTGAGGACATACAAGCCAATGAAGTTTCACTGATATGAATTAGAAGTTACTTCAAAAATAATAACATTTTCTGCTTCAGACTTCTGTTGTGTGCAGGATCAGCTTCTGGGTTCATCTCTGTTCTGGGCAACAGGGTTTTTTTTGTTTTGTTTTGTTTTTTTCTCTGAATGTAGGAAAGGGTTAAGAAGAAATGGTGCCTTCTCTGATAAGATTAGCCAGGCAAGTAAGGTTCTCTGTGTGCTTGGAAAGGTGTCCTCAGTTTGTCACATACAGAAAATGCCTCACATCTTGGAACCACAATGGAGTACTGTGAACAATCCCTGCCGCTCCCAACAGTGGCTAGTTTTGCAGGTACATGTCATAGTGGCACTTTTGTGACAAAGTTTGAATG
>VWYK01126697.1:0-13928 GCA_013399775.1 Semnornis frantzii | reverse complement strand
GGATGGGAATTTGACCACCTCCCCGGGCACCCTGCTCCAGAGTTGGGNCCTCAGCACTACTTCTCTGCCTCCTTGAAACACTTCCAGGGATGGGAATTTGACCACCTCCCCGGGCACCCTGCTCCAGAGTTGGGCAACCCTTTGGGGGAACAAATTGTTCCCAATGTCCAAATTTAACCTCCCCTGGTGCAATCTGAGGCCATTTCCTCTTGTTCTATCACTTGTTACTTGGAAGAGGAGACCAAACCTCATCTCACTCCAGCCCCTTTTCAAGGAATTGTGGAGATCCAGAAGGTCTCCCCTCAGCCTCCCTTTCTCCAGACTAAACAACTCCAGTTCTTCAGGCTCTTCACCAGCTTTGTTACCCATCTCTGGACATACTCCATATCCTTCCTGGAGTGACAGGCTCAAAACTGAATGAACCCAGTATGTGAGGAGTGGCCTCACCAGTGCTGCATACTAGGGGACAATCACTTCCCTGCTTCTGCTGGTCATACAGTTGCTGATCCAAGCCAGGATGCTGGTGGTCTTCTTGGCCACCTGAACACACACTGGCTCATCTTCAGCTGGCTATCAATCAGCTCCTCCAGGTCTTTCTGTACTGAGCAGCTTTCCAGTCACTCCTTCCCAAGGCTGGAGCATTCATGAGGTCATTGTGACCCAAGTGCACGACCCAGTACTTGGCCTTGTTGAACCTCATACAACTGACCTTGGCTCATTGATCCATCTTAGCCAGGTCCCACAGTAAAGCCTCCCCATCCTGAAGCAGATCAGTGCTCCCTCCCATCTTAGCATCACCTGCAGAATTACTGCATATGCCATCAATCCCCTTGTACTGATCATTGATAAAAATATCAAATGGAGCTGAGCTCTGGAGAACACCAAGGAGTGTCATTCTCTTTGATCAGAGACAGCACAGCCTGTGTTGTGTTATAATTTCACTGAGAAGAAAAAACTTGGTAGCTTACAAATGTATTTGGGATAATCCAGACAGGTTGGGATTACAACTCCTTGCACCTCCTAGGCTTTATGGATCTTTTTTTCCCCTTTCTCCCTCTAAAGGATTAACCTGTGGCTTCAGAAAAAGCCCAGAAGCATATCTGTGTGTGTTTACAATTAGGAAAAGCTCAGAAGAATTTCTGTGTTTAAAATCAAGAAAGAACTGCACAAAGAAATTCATTAACACACAACCACCGAGCGATGGGAGTGGGGGGGGTGGGAAATGGAGTAATTAGGGCTCCTTGAAAATATCTATTAGCTATGAAGTAAAACTATCATAGAATCAGAGAATGTTGGGGGCTGGAAGGGACCTCCAAAGATCATGCAGTCCAACCTCCCTGACAGAGCAGGAGCACCTACAGCAGATCACCCTGGATTGCAACCAGGTGGGTCTTGAATATCTCCAGAGAGGGAGACTCCACAACCCCCTCGGCACAACCCCACACTGGCATTTGTTTTCTATGGAACGTTTATACTAAAACTCAGCTGTAATTTTCTTTTATTTCCCTCCTTTTTTTTTTTTAATTTATTTTAATAATAGCAGCATTTTCCACTCCTTTGTTTCAAAGAATGACTAATTAGTAACACTATTCAGGTACTTGCAGAACCATTACCAACCCCAGTCATTCTTTTGTTCTAAAAGCTTTTCTTTGAAACACCTGGATGAGCCAGGAGCACTTGGTGTCCTGATTTTTAATCTCTGTGGCATTATTCAGGGTTTCAGGGTTAGGAATTCCCATCACACCTGCCACATTCCCTGATTTTCCCATGAAGGAGTGTGGGACATACTGCACAAAGGTTACCAGAGCCTTCAAAAAGCCTCAGCAGCAAGGGGTCAAGCTTGACAGAAGCTTCTCTTGCATTGACTCACCCTGCCTCACCACCAGGTAACCTAGACAAAAAGCAAAACTCTTGCAACTGGTTTTCTAGCCTAGTTTGACATCTCCTTTGTGGGCTCTTCAGAAACTGTCCCACAGAGTGTGTTAACCTCTTCCGTTCACTTCTTGTTTTCAGCTGTTTTCAGCTGTTTTCAGCTGTTTTCAGCTCCTTCAGCCCCTCTGGCTCTCTGGTAAATCCTGCTTCTTCCCAATCACCTGTGCTTGCTGCAACCTAGGGGGTTTGCAGTGCCCTGCGATGTCTCCTGCCCAGGAGGCACTCTTAAAGAGACCTTGGCTACCAAGGCATTTCTGAGCTTTCCTTGCTTATTTCATTCACTGAGAAAAAGCAATCCAGAGAATGAATTTTTTATCTCAAGAACTCTAACAGAATTTTGCTTTCTCAAGCTCTCCCATTCCTATTTGGCTCCATACCCTCATTGCAGCCCCACAAATATTACCTTGAGTTATCCATCATTTGCATGTGCAAGCTTCCAAGGCTTCCTTGGAGCTCCAACTTGAAGGCATCGCCTTTACCAGTGCCGCCTTACCCTGCCTGCTCTATCCCACACCCAAATTCAGTTCCCACTTCTGAATCTTTTCTTCCTTTGTTTTTTTGTTTGTCTGTTTGTTTTTGTTTCTGGTTTGGTTTTGTTTAACTTAGTGAGGACCATTGCGAACAGGTACTGCTCTCTCTGAGCTCCAAACATGACTCTGGGACACAAGGAGGAGGCCCTACACATCTACTTTCAAGTTCAGTCTTAGAAGAATGTGTAGCTAGACTTAGTTGCATGAGAATATCCTGTCGAGATCAACTCAGAGTAAAACAGAACCTCTCAGAAGTGTGAGTGACATCACTCACACAGTGAGAGTGCCTCTGGGTCTGCACCAAACTTCCCTTCTTCTTGATTATTCAGCTTTTTTTTTTTTTTTTTTTCCCAGCACTGAGCTGCTGCATACTCCAAAGTGGCATTTTTCTCTACTGTGAGCTCACTTGATTTTTTTAATACAACTCACTCCTCCTCTCATCTCCCCTTCTGCACTCACCTCTCCCATCATTTGAGTTTAAAGCCCTGAAGTTGGGCTATCCTGGGCAGGACCTGGCAGGTGAAGGGCCTGGAGAACAAGTCTTATGAGGAGCAGCTGAGGGAATGAGGGTTGTTTAGTCTGAAGAGGAAGCTGACCTCATGTTCTCCCTGAAAGGAGGTTGGAGCCAGGTGGGGTTTGGTCGCTTTTCCCTAGTATCAGGTGATAAAATCATAGAATGGTTTCAGTTGGAAGGGTCCTCAAATATCATCCAGTCCCAACCTCCCACCATAGGCAGGGACACCTCCCCACTAGAACAGGTTGCTCAAGGCCTCATCCAACCTAGCCTTGAACATCTCCAGGGAGAGAGCAGCCACAACCTCCCTGGGCAACCTGTGCCAGTGTTTCAACACCCTCACAGCAAACAACTTCCTCCTAACATCCAATTTCAATCTCCTCTCTGCCAGTTTGCCCCTTGTCCTGTCATTACAAAACCTTGTCAGTAGTCCCTCCCCAGCCTTCCTGTAGCCTCCTTCAAATACTGGAAGGCTACTCCAAGGTCTCTTGGAAGCCTTCTCTTTTCCAGGCTGCAGAGCCCCAACTCTCTCAGCCTGTCCTCATAGCAGAGCTGCTGCAGCCCTCTCAGCATCTTGGTGGCCTCCTCTGAACTGGCTTCAGCAGTTCCATGTCCTTCTTGTGTTGGGGGCTCCAGAACTGCACACAGGATTCTAGGTGGGGTCTGAGGAGAGCAGAGCAAAGGGGTAGAATCCCCTCCCTTGCCCTGCTGCCCACACTGCTCTTGATGCGGAATGAGGGGAAATGGCCTGAAATTGTGCCAGGGGAGGTTTAGGTTGGAGATGAGAAGAAATTTTGTTGCTGCAAGAGTGGTCAGGCATTGGGACAGGCTGCCCAGTGAGGTGGTGGAGTCACCATGCCTGAAGGTGTTCAAGAAACCTGTGGACATGGCGCTTAGGGACATGATTCAATGGCATTGGTGGTGTTGGCTTAATGGTTGGACTCGAGGATCTTAGAGGTCTTTTCTGAACAATTCTATGATTTCATGATGTGTACAAGGCATTGATTTCCACTTCATTGCCCCTCCTTCTAGAAAGAGTTTGATTGTGAACCAAAAGCACGTGATGATGATGAGCTCAATGATGAACTCCCATCTTTCCAGGGAGCAATGCTGAACCATTACTCCCTTCAGAATAAACTGCTGAGCTGAGCAGAGCTACGTGCCTACAGAGGAATCAACAGCTGGTCTAACGTGTGACTTTCCTGGAAGCAGGTCTTCTAAAGCATTTGCATTTATCAAGGCATGACTGTACACATAGCAAAGTGTTTCAGTGAGCAGTGAGCAAGAACAGTTTGGAGCAGGAAATCCTATGTCAGATTTGCTGTGACTGATGTCTGCATACTGAAAGTGTCTCTTGGTCTGGGTACTATTTTCTTTAAATAACCCTCTTGGGCAAGGAAGTGGAGAAGTGTGAAGCTTGAACACACATCTACATCTGTGTGTTGATTGCATAACTTACAAGAGAGGACTACAAACTTTGGTTGTTCTGAATTTGTGCACTGAGAGTACTCCAAACACCATCCTCACTATTGATCACCAAGGCAATGCTTTCATTTTCCTTTTGACTTTCCTGGCAATCAAGCTAATAGTTTTGTTTCTTGATGCACAGCAGTGTTGTTGAGAAACTCTCACTTTTCTGTGATTGCTTTCAGCTCCATTTTGCAGAAAATGGGGGAAGCATTGAACACACAACCACACAACTCCAGTCCAAGCTTCGCTCTGCTTACAATCACTGTCAAATGAGAACACAATCTCCCCTCCTAGGGAAATGGCTCTAGGCTGCAATTGACCGCAGCAGTTTGGGGCTGGGGAACTGCAGTGAGGAGAGACCTGGGTTATTTCTGCACAACAGCTCTCATCAATAGGAGCGGATGAGCAGGAAATTGTTCTCAAAAGGTCTCCTGCCACCCTTTCATTGCCCAAGTCTGGCAAGTCTTGACAGAGCGCACAAGTGGCCCTGCTACTGAGGACACTGATGATGCCAGCTCCTACACTTGGGTCACAACAACCCCATGAATGCTTCAGGCTTCGGGCAGAGTGGCTGAGAAGTTGGACCTGGAGGTGCTGGTTGACGGCTGGGTGGCCAGGTGGTTAAGAAGGCCAACAGTATCCTGGCTTGGATCAGCAATAGTGTGGCCAGCAGGAGTAGGGCAGGAGTCCTCCCCCTCTGCTTGGCATTGGTGAATCCACACCTAGAATATTGGGTTCAGTTTTGGGTCACTCACTCCAAGAAGGTCTTTAGTTTTTAATGCTCCATGATTCCTACTTTGTTAGTACCTTAAGTGGCAGGATGGGGTTTACTTTTTAATTTTCTACCACCAGCTGGGAAGCTCCCAGCTCCTTAAAATATATTGATTTAAACAAAATAAAATAACCAAACAAAATTATCTTGTATTTGCCTCCTGAGGTGTAAGAGTTGGGGATGAATTTGTGTGCATTTGAAAAGCTGGTTTTCATGATTTTCTCTGCTAGCTTTTTTCCTAAATGGCATTTGAATAAATCTCTCTCTTTTCAAGGCTTGCTGTTAGTCTCTACAACTCATACCAGGCACCAGTGCAGACCAGGGGTTATCCTGCTAGCAGGCAGCTCCATGGAGAAAGACCTCGGAGTCCTAGTGGACAGCAAATTATCCATGTGACAGCAATGTGCTCTTGTGGCTGAGAGGGCCGACAGCATCCAGGGGTGTGCATGAGAAGTGTATCCAGCATGTCTAGGGAGGTTGTCCTCCCGCTCTACTCTGCCCTGGTGTGACCACACCTGGAATACTGTGTCCAGTTTTGGACACAGTTTGTCTGACTCCCCAATTCAAGAGAGACAGGGACCTGCTGGAGAAGGTCAAATGGAGAGCTACATGGATCATAAAGGGACTGGAACATTTTTCCTATGAAGAAGACTGAGAGACCTGAGTCTCTTTAGTCTGGAGAAGGCTGAGAGAGGATCTTATCAATGTCTATAAATATCTGAGGGGTGAGTGTCAAGAAGAAGGTGCCAGGCTCTTTTTGGTGGTGCCCAGTACCAGGACAAGGAACAACAAGTACAAACTGGAACATTCCACTTCAACATGAGGAGAAACTTCTTTATAGTGAGGGTGCTGGAGCAGGCTGCCCAGAGAGGTTGGGGAGTCTCCTTCTCTGAAGACATCCAAAACCTGCTTGGATGGGTTCCTATGTGATCTATCCTACCTGATCCTGCTTTGGCAGGTGTTGGACCCAATCTCCAGAGGTCCCTTCCAACCCCTCCCATTCTGTGACTCTGTGTATAAATACAATCCTTATTATGTACCTATTTTAACACTAGTTTTATAGTTCCGGCCATGATCATTCTTTTCCTCTTTACTGGTCATTATTTTAATAAAGCTATCATTTTTCCTGGTGGTAAAACAAATGAATGTGCAACACTTACACAAATGGTGTGGCAGTAGTGGAAGTTTCAGTGCTCTCCAGGATGACCAGGAGGGGACCTGGTTCTCAGGCTGTGCATCATCTGGTTTTGTTTAGCCTGAAGGGCTTGTCTGTGGGAAGGGGAGAGGATAGAGTATTTGTTTAAGAGAAAGAACAACCATCTGAGATTTCCTGCTGTATAGGGGGCATTTGGTATTTATACTCTTTGGTGTTATACCTTTCTGCTCACTGCCATACATTTTAGTTGATGGCACAGAAGAAGCCGTTGCATTGAAGCCTTTGGCCAAACCAACCCATGAGCAACTGAACCAGCTGCCATAATGCGATCAGGATTTAGGTTAGCCACAAGGAGGTTCTTCACAATGAGAATGGTGAAATACTGGAATAGGTTACCCAGAGATATGGTGGAGGCTCCATTCCTAAATATATTCAGGGTCAAGCTTTAATAGGGCTCTGAGCAACCTGATCTAGTTGGAGATGTCCCTGCTGACTGCAGCGGAGCTGGACAAGATGACCTTTGAGGGTCCCTTCCAACTCAATGCATTCTGTGATTCTCTATGATTCTCTGACTCCATGATAACACATTCACTGCTAGATCACTCCTGTGATGTTGATGATACTACTGCACTGGATCTGCAGACAAGTTTTGTCTGTCAACTACCAAAAGCTTCTCTCCATGCTGACCATTTTCAACATTATGTGATGTCAAATGGGTTCCAAAGGCTTATGGCAGACTTTATGACATTTATGATTTCAACTGGTTTTTTTTAATGATCATAATTTTCAGTGAGTTTATGTCTTCAGAAATGATGATCTCTTTTATATGAATTAATGTGACATATTTAAGGTACAAGAATCTTAATTCTTAAATTCCCTTTAGTGAAAATTATTGCTGTTTGACAACATGGTTTTGGTTTCAAACACATTANTTTTTTTTTTTTTTTTTTTTTTTTTTTTTTTTTTTTTTTTTTTTTTTTTTTTTTTTGTTTTTTTTTTTTTTTTTTTTTTTTTTTTTTTTGGTTTTCTTTTTTTTTTTTTTTTTTTTTTGCTTCAGGTTCTGTCCTGCCTGTTTTAATCAAGCCCATATTTCTATGTTTGTAAGCTGCACTTGTACAGGTGGCTAATGGCTTTACATGATGTTCTACATATGCTCAATTTAAACACTTAAGTGTGAGACAGATGAATACAGATATGCCTGCAATGATGAAGAATACATCTCAGCCTGCAAAGGTAAAACTTAATCTTTATCAGTACCTACAGATGACCTCACTTCAAATGAAAGCTTTGCCTTTGGTTATCTATTGGGCAAACAAATTGTTCTATAAGGAATGGAAGGTTTAGGGAGTAGAATTCTAAGCCAAATTAATCTGGTCTCATAATTACATTGTTGTTAGATTAGGGCTGTTCAATTTGGAGAGAGAAGGCTCCAAGGTGACCTTATTGTGATCTTTCAGTATCTTAAAGGGGCCTACAAGAAAGCTGTGGAGGGACCTTTTTAGGATGTCAGGTAGCAATAGGACTAGGGGGAAGGGAATAAATCTAGAACTGGGTAGATTCAGACTGGATGTTAGGAAGTTCTTCACCATCAGAGTGCTGAGACCCTGGAATGGGTTGCCCAGGGAGGTGGTGGAAGCCTGGCCTTAAACACCTCATCCCTGGAGGTGTTTAAGGCCAGGCTGGATGAGGCTCTAGACAGCCTGATCTAGTGTGAGGTGTCCTTGCCCACGGCAGGGGGGTTGGAACTAGATGATCCTTGTGGTCCCTTCCAACCCTGACTGATTCTATGATTCGTTGAATTGTGTCATTGAAGGAGGCAGAGTCAAAAATAAATTTGTCTCATGAGTAAGAATCTGAGATTTTATACAACAGAAACAGGCATCACCAGGCTCCTTCAAGAGCTGGTGGTGGCTGTGTTAACCTTCAGGTGTTTCTACCTAAACAGGATGCATGAGGGAATGAGAGCCCTGGAATAGATTACCCAGAGAGATTGTGGAGTCTCCTCTGGAGAGATTCCAA
This sequence comes from Semnornis frantzii, assembly GCA_013399775.1. Taxonomy (NCBI): domain Eukaryota; kingdom Metazoa; phylum Chordata; class Aves; order Piciformes; family Ramphastidae; genus Semnornis; species Semnornis frantzii. The sequence continues at coordinate 5,535 of VWYK01126697.1, read as the reverse complement.
ACCTGCCTGGCCATTGCCATCCTGGGCAAGCTACAGTGAGTGACCCTGCTTCAGCAACGGGGCTTGGACTGGATGATCCAGAGAGGCCCCTTTCAACCCCCACCATGCTGGGGTTCTGTGATAAAGCACACTTTCCTATCATTTTAAACATATTTCTCAATATAGATATTTCTGGTATCAAACTCAGGAGCTTCCTGCCGCTTCCTAGCTCAAGCATTTCTCATCATTCCACCTTCCTGCTCTAATCTGGGGAATCAGCTATTTTCATAGCTGCCTTTTTAGTTAGTTTTATGTGGTGTCTGCTGCTGTTGGTCTTGAGATTTTAACTCAGTTTGCAGCCTTTATAGTTTTCATTCAGAGCTCTAAATCTGCCATCCTAGATTTCAGGTTTTGGCTGATAGGTTTTGGTGACCTTAAAGGGGAAAACGTGCAGGCTGCCAGTCCCCTAAACCCTTTGAATAATTCGAAATAGAAATGGTTTGGAACAGCTGATACATTTAACTCTGAACACTAGCCACTAAGCATGCTTAGTAGCTACTTTGATCAAGCTCTTTTTCCTGACAAAACCCCCTTTGAAATGAATAGGACAGAGGTTCCTTTCACGTCAATAGGAGTTCTCAGACACAGGGAGAAAGAAGGACTTCATAACCTTTAAAAAGACTCCCCTAGTCCATTCATATATCTCCTGGAAAGCTAAGCTCTTTCCCTTGTGCTGAAGCTACTAAGCCAGCCTCCTGGCTACTTTTAGGCTCCCTTCTAGTGGAGCTTTGCTTAAACACGAGATGAAAACACTCTCTAATGAGGCTGCTGCTACCGAGGCAGGAACTCCGAATGTACAATGGCTGTATCAGTGACACGGGAAATACTCGTTAGGGTAGATTCATCAGCATCACTTCACTAATTGTGCCTTCTAACCCTCCTGCAGTCTGTACCTAGCAGGCTGCAGAAGACAAAGACAATTGTTCTACACATTTCCTATCTTGATGATGATTTTCTGTGTATTTACAAGTCGTTAGCACCCTAAGCTCACAATTATCTTTTAACAACGTACAATTAATTAAGGTTTCAAACACCACAGAAGGCTGAATTGACAGGCTGACTTTTCAGAAGCCATTAACCACTTCTAGAATCTCTGTTTCCATACTGCCCATACTTTTATTTAAAAAAAACCAAACAACTTCTTGTATTTCTGAGGCAATGCCACACAAAGAACTACACGACATACCAGATTGCAGCAATGCACACTGAGGTTTCTTGATGTAATCATCTGTAAGTGATGCTTCTGCTTGCTGTAACACTAAAGAAAAAAAAAATAAAAAGGAAAAAGTAGCAAAAGGTCCACCAGAAGTGACCTGGGCTTTACATAGTCACAGTGAAATGAAGCAATCCTTTGTGTTCAATGTCACTCTTGCAAAGCAGAATCAAAAGCAAGGAAATGATAAATCACCTGAGCCTGTATAACTCAAATATTTCCATTGATAAATACACACAAATGAAATTTGGGTATTTTGGTCCAACCATTATGCAAGAGTGCATATTCCACTCCATCATCTTACACAGGAGACAAGTCAGTATTCAGTTACAGAACAAACTACTTTCTTTGGGATATTGTTTCATAAGATCATAGAATGCATTGGATTGGAAGGGACCTCCAAGGGTCATGCAGTCCGATTCCCTCTGCAGTCAGCCCTGCCAAACCTCACCTTGAATATCTCCAGGGACAGGGCCCAAAATACATCCCTGGGCAATCCGTTTCGGTGTTCCGCCACCCTCATGGTGCAGAACTTGTTCCTAACATCCAACCTAAATCCACTCTTCTCTAATTCCAAACCACTGTCCCTCGTCCTATCACTCCCATCCTTTGTAAACAGTCCCTCCACAGCCTTCTTGTAGCCCCCTTTAGGTACTGCCAGGGTGCTATTACGTTTCCCCAGAGTCTTCTCTTCTCCAGGCTGAACATCCCCAGATCTCTCAGGCTGTCTTGTAGCAGAGGTGCTCCAACCTCCTGATCACTTTTGTGGCCGTTCTCTGGACCCACCCCATCAGATCCATGTCCTTTCTGTGTTGAGGGCACCAGAGCTGGATGCAGTACTCCAGGTAGGACTTACCAGAGCAGTTTCTTTGATTTGTGCATCAAAAGTAAGTTATTTTATCTATAGGGCAAACACAACTCCTAATGATTGTTTTATGTTTGGGTTTTTTTGTTTGTTTGGTTGGTTTTTTTTAGTTTCAATCCTTCAGAAAACCTGTAATATTTTGCAAGACAAAGAGACCAGAGTGTGTCCTGAAAAGCTGCTCTGGCTTAAAGCTAAGCTAATGTGAGTTGAAACTTTAGTCCTGCCCACGCTGAGCTCTATGCAATGGCTTTTTTTGACTACATAAAAAAAACCATCAGTATACTACAGAGCATCATTGGGGGGAAAAAAATCCATGCATTGCTTGATGAAATAAAATAATAGGATGAGTTTAGGACTAAGAGACACCCTGAGGGTAAATATCTTGTAGGTTTGGGTTTTGGTTTTGTTTTTTTCTTTTTTTTTTTTGTTTTTTTTTTTTTTTTTTTTTTGTTTAAGCAGTGAAAAAGAACAGAACATGCACGCAGAGGGAAAAGGTTATTGGTACCTATTGTTTGGTTGTGCTAACTGGAGAAGCAAAAAAGTCTCATGGCAGTGTGTAAAATGCCTCTTTCTCGCTAGAGGGGAAGCAGAAAGAGGAAAGTCCTTCTTGTCTTTTAACTGCTTGAGGAAACACTTGAAAAAGGACTGTGCCAACCTTTTCAAATGCATGTTATCTGTAGAGCAGGGCCCTGACAGAAGCTGTGTAATGGCATTTAAACAGAAGATGCATGAAAGACGAGCTGGAAATGCTTTTTTATTTACTGAGACTGGGATTCATGCCCCTCAAATATTGTTTGTCAGCATCTATAGGAGAAGCTCACACTTCAGTATCATTTTAAGTGTGATGTGCAGGTGGGAATGTTGGTGGGTGAGGTTAAGCTTGGTTCAGCATTTACTTCAGGGGCACACTTAAGTTGCTGAGAGACAATTCGAGACAGAAGTTGTCACAATTACTCTTTGAAAAATGGCAACTATCTGGTGCTACCAATCAATAGTAGCAATCAACTGTATCCTGGGCTGCATCAAAAGCAGCAGTGCGACCAGCAGGACAAGGAAGGTGATTCCCTCCCCCTCTACTCTGCACTTGTGAGACCCCCACCTGCAGTACTGTGTCCATTTCTGGTGTCACCAGCACAAGAAGGATATGGAACTGATCCAAAGGAAGGCCATGAAGATGACCAAAAAGCTGGTGCACCTCCACTATGGGGACAGGCTGAGAATTAGGGCTGTTCACTCTGGAGAAGAGAAGGCTGCAGGGAGACCTTAGAGCAGCCTTCCAGTACCTGAAGGGGGGCTACAGGAAAGCCGAGGAGGGACTTTTTACAAGGGCTTGCAGTGACAGGATGAAAGGGAATGGATTGAATCTGGATGAGAGTAGATGTAGACTGGAGANCTGCAGCCTGGAGAAGAGAAGGCTTTCAGGAGACCTTAGAGTAGCCTTCCAGGATCTGAAGAGGGCCTACAGGAGGGCTGGGGAGGGACTATTTACAAGGTCTTGCAGTGACAGGACAAGGGGAATGGGTTTGAAGTGGCAGAGGGGAGATTGAAAGTGGATGTTAGGAGGAAGTTGTTTGCAGTGAGGGTGGTGAGACACTGGCACAGGTTGCCCAGGGAGGCTGTTGCTGCTCCCTCCCTGGAGGTGCTGAAGGCCAGGTTGGAGGAGGCCTTGGGTGACCTGTACTAGTGGAAGCTGTCCTTGCCCATGGCAGGGGGGGTAGAAATAGATGATTTTGAAGGTCCCAACTCAACCATTCTGTGAATCTATGATTCCATGAATAATGAATCAATTTGGGGGTATCAAAATGACTTTGGGTGGGGAAAGTCTCCCCACTTCTCTAAATAGTGCTAACTATTAATTCTAAGCTAGAAATCATACAACTTCTAAATATTTATGTGTTAATTCTAACCCTAGTCAAGGATTGTCTGTCTATGAATAAAAATGTTTTAAGGGAATTGTAAGTGCAGTCTATCACAGTTTTGTTCTCTGATGCTTTTCTCATAATTTTTAGAGCTTCATTTGCTCATATGACTGTTATCAAACACTAAGCTGATGCTTCCACAGAAGTAGCAGCTAATATAATTTCCAGATCTCTTTCACAAGCTAATTCAGGTCTGTAATATTATTGCTGCTTCTTTTTACCTCTTGTGTATTCCTGCACTTGTTTCATCTTCCTTATCTCTTCCTCCAGCTGACGCAATTCTTTATTCTTCATGTTGTAAATCATGTCTTTAGCATGAATAGTTGTTCCATTTGTGATACAAAACCATACAAATAACAAATGCAGCAGGGTAACTACAAACAAGCAGCAAGTCAGAGACTGAATCTCTTTGGTCTAGCTGTTGCTTTTTAAAAAAAACGTCAAAACATGGAATATTAGATACAGTTGACACTGGTCCCAATGCTGACACGGTCAAATCTTGCCTGGCTAACAGTTCTGGTTTATTTTAGAGAGAGAGGATTGCAATGATGATCTTTGCAAGAGCTCCAAGGTGGAGAAAAAGCTGCTGTCCTGATCTCAGAGTGTCAAAATAATATGTGGAGTCTTCATGAAGGGCTTTGCAGACTCGAGTCCATAACCAACGTGGGAAGCTCTGGATTGTTGGAGGACTGTGGCCGTGTTCACGTGGAGAACTTGGGATTAGCTTTCCCCAGTTGAATGCCTTGTTCCTGTTCAGCATCTTATCCTTTGAATGTGGGGAGAAACTAGTAGGAGCCAGGCACTTCTACAGTGGAAGAGCATCAGTGAGCATACATTGTGCAGCTACCCCTGAGTAACTCCAGACCTAGGACAGGTCTTTAAAACAAACTCCTCTGTGTGACGAGCACTTTGTCTTGTGCTGCGTGGAACTCCATCTCTCCTTTGAAGAGAACGATACAGGACATCACTCGATGAAAATAAAAACAAAACAAAACAACGAACTAAAACTGACCAGGCATGAGCTCGTTTGTGAACCATTGGTTTGTGTCAGCAATTGAAGTTAATTCCCCCGACAGCTGTTTTTATTGCTACAACGTTTTAACCGAGGAGAGGAGCCTGAAGCCGCTAAGGAGAGACGGAGCCGGCGCTTGTCACAGGCGCCTGCCGCCACCAGCACCGTGTCTGTCACCGTCGGCGCGGCTGCCTGGCGCGGCTGCCTGCAGCGGCGCATCGCTCGCAGCCGACGCTATCTCACAAGCTCCTCCGGCAGCGGAGGACTGCGGCGGGCAAACAGCGAGTCCCCCTATAATGCCCGCCTTGTCTTGTCTCGTCTCGTCTCAGCTGGCCCAGCCCGGCCCGTCCCATTCTGTTCCGCCCCGTCCCGCCTCAGTGTCCGCCCGCGTTCTCGCCGCCTCCCCTCAGCCTCCCGCCCTCGGCTGCGCGCGCAGCGCCGCTCGCCGCTCCCCTCTCCTCCCTACCGGCCTCAACCCTCCAACACC
>VWYK01126695.1:0-15362 GCA_013399775.1 Semnornis frantzii | reverse complement strand
GCATGAGTCGTTGGGTGCCCTGTACTAGTGGGAGGTTTCCCTGCCTATGGCAGGGGGTTGGAACTAGATGATCATTGAGTCCCTTCCAACCTTACCATTCTGTGATTCTACATCCATCACATCTCTGGGATGACCCCCAGTAAAACAGTAGGCTGGCAGGGAAGAGAGGCAATGAACAACCTCCTGCATGACCAGTGATGTTGGCAGGCCCTTCCTGGGCTAGGCTCTGAGGTGTTATATTTAGCCAGTAGAAGCCTGAACGTCAGCAGTTATTCTACAAGCTAGTCAAAGAAGATCATTGTCTTGATTAAGTCTCTACCCTGCCTAACCGGGGGGCCACCAGGCCCCCCGGCCTTTGATCCCCTCCACCATTCACCCAGTGTGCACCATGAGGACTCACCAGTGACAGTGCGAGGAGGATCCCTCTGCCCAGTTGGGCAAGCTTAGGCACAGCCTTTCCTGCAGCCCATTATAAGGGGAGTGGGCAGGAAGGGCAAAGTGGCAACACCTGGGGTAGGAGGAGACTCCAACAGAGTCCAGGTGCTCTGGGTTTGGGGGATAAAAGGGGAAAATGCGGTGTGGGGTGGGAAAGGGGCAGGTATGGTGGAGAAGGGGAGGTGGTGCTGAAAGGAGGTAGATGGAGGGGAAAAGAGGAAGATGGAGAGGAAAGGAAGGAGGTGGGGAGAAAAGAAGGAAGATAGGGGAAAATAGGACATGAAGAGGAATGGAGGGAGATGGGGGGAAAAGGGAGATGAAAAACCCAAACCAAAAGTCAAACAAGCAAACAAACAAGGACATGAACAAAAAAACCCCAAACCCTGGCCTATAGTGTTTGCATTGAAATCAGCCTTTCTGTGGCCAACCCTGTCATTTCTGCTTGGAGTAGTAACCAGACACCTTTACTGGCTCACTCGTTGGCTGAAGAAAAGCAGATCACACCTGTCCAAGAGGAAAAAAATGAGGAAAAAATAAAGGGGAAACCTAAGAAATAAAAAATAAAAAGAAAAACCAATACAAATTATAAACATATATACAAAACATGAGGTCTTTCAGCAAATCCTCCATGGGTTATGTTCCTATGTGACCTGAGCTAGATTCTATGGTCCTGCTCCAGCAGGGGAGTTGAACTTGATTTATGGAGGTCCCTTCCAATCCCTAGACAAATTTTAAGGAAAGGATGCTGATAAAGGCAGTAGCATGTCCAAGTACATACATCAGTGAAAGAGGATTTTAATTTTTTTAACCTTTTCTTAGAGGACATATGATTCAAAGTATTTAAATTCTTATAGTAAGAATTACTGAGTAGCAGACTAATTTTGGAAGCTGCTACTGTTTTATATGAAAAAGTTTCTGAAATGAAGAGCAGTATGTTTTATGTCAGGTTATAGAAATGATATTGAGAAAAATAATCCTTGTGTTTGATGTGGTTTTATACACAGAATAATGACAATCTCTGTGACAGAAAGTGTGTAACCCAAATGAGCTCATAGAAGGCATGCACTGAGAAATGTCAAATGAGAATGAGATGTTTTTCTCCTCACATTGTTATAAAAATCACCTCACATTCCTGTTCGCTGCCTTCTCAGCCACTTCTGTGAACACAGGACACTGTCTTAAACTCAGGTGTCTTAAATCCTAGGTGTTTACTTGTCCATAACCCCAGTTCCGTCTGTGTATAACTAAAATACTAGAAATGGGCTTTGGAGAGCAAACCTGCACCAATATATGTTATTCCTTAGCAGGGGAAGTGAAGGACAAGTTCAAGGAAACCAAAATGGTCTTTAAACTGAGAGAATGGCTTCCGGCCTATGCTGAACAGAAATAATCTTGACCATTTTCCAAGATGGGCTTCTTGCCATCTTCTGGAAAGACTCAAATGGAGAGCCATGAGGAGGACTGGGGGACTTGAGCATGTACCTTACAAAGAGAGACTGTAAAACCTTGGACTGTTTAGTTTGGAGAAGAGAGGACTGAGAGGAGATCTCATCAGCATCTATAAATATGTGAGGAGTGGATTAGGCCAATCTCTTTTTGGTGGTGTGCAGTAGCAAGACAAAGAGCAACAGCTACAAACTGGAACATAGAAGGTTTCCCCTCAACATGAGAAGAAACTTCTTTACAGCGAGGGTGACAGAGCACTGGAACAGGCTTCCCAGAGAGGTTGTGGATTCTCCTTCTCTGGAGGCTTTCAAAACCTGCCTGAATATATTCTTGTGTGAACTACCCTAGGGGATCCTGCCTTAGCAGGGAGGTTGGACTCGATAATCTCTGGAGCTCCCTTCCAACCTCTAAGGGTCTGTGATTCTATGTGTCACTTTTATTGCCAGCAATTTAGTGTATTAAACAAAAAATCCTCAACTTTTTTTTGCCAAGATCTGTCAAATATTACTTTGTCTGCTGGGATTATTTTCCATCCATTGTTCCTTTTAGAAGTTGAGTCATCTGCTTTGCCATACTGACTGTGTCACTCCAGCTGGACTACAAGCTTGTTTATGCTATGTACATTTAAAATAAATTTGGCAGACAGAATAGTGGGTTCTTCACATACACGTAAGCCTTGTGTCTCCCAGGCTGTGGCATACTAAGTGTAGGTAAATGATTCTCCAAGAAAGTGATCCCATGCAAACAGGACACCTCAACAACTACTTCATAGAGGCCCAAAGCTTGTATCATTTAAGAACCCCAAGTGTGAAAATGTCACCTTTCCTGTTTCAAAAACCAAAAGAACCAAAAGTGCTTGTATTAGATGTTTTTAAATTTGTTATTCATAGCCTCAGACTCTGCTGCATTTGGGCAAAGGCTGCTTTTCATGTCAGGTGGCCAAAAATGCTAGCTGTGACTAAAAAAAGTACTGCAGGAATTTAGCGAGGTGTCAGTTCATCACTTTACTGCAGGAACTTTGTTAGGCATCAGTTCATCGCTTTGCTACCCACTTAATACCAGACACTTTTCACCAGAGTTATGCCAGAATCTGCCAGGAGTTAGTGATGGGTAACATTAATACTGGAAAGTGAAAACTAGGGCCTATAAAATTAGTCAGTAATTCATTCAAGAGTTGACAGGGCAAAAGGGAACCATCAACATTTTTGTAATAACCCTATATTTCAGATATGCACCATTGTCACAGTGCTATTGCAAGCACTGATTTTTTTCAGACCCCTCTGGCTTTACATTTCCACAAGCTGCTAACCAAGACAGAATATTGCATAGCTGATTAAAACTACTGTGGATATTCCTACCAGCACTTATGCCGTGACATGGGCATACTCCCAAAGACTTGAGTCAGGCCAGAAATGCAATCCAGCCCAGTCACAGCTCAAAATCAGAAGCAGTGTCCTGGCACAGCATGGCTGACCAACCATCACACAACTTTTGCCGCATGCTCAGCACAAGGTACTCCAAAACACCCCTGCTGAGTATGCTGCAAAAGTTACCTATGTGTCAACATAGAGAAGTCCTAAATGGGATGTAAATGTGAGGTTTTCCTTAGTAAACAAGAACCTTGCCCATAGCACTGAAGAAAAGGACAGCATCTTTCTCCACTGCAGCTGACAGTGATGGGGAATGACCCTTCTTACTGACTGAATCAATTTACAGCCACCATTTCTTTTGCTTGGTTATTTTCCTCTTAGCTGTTTGTCTTTTTCTGCCCTTTAGTTCACTCATGTGAAAGTACTGGGGAAGCCATTCCAAAAGAGAAGCAGAAAGCTGTAATCAGAATGAGTAGGATACTATTTATCTATCACATAGCTTGTCATCAGAGGTTTTGTGCAAAGAATATGTGAAAAAGGGGCTTGTACTGATACACATGGGATTCCTAACTTCAAGACAATAATATTTATTTGGTTTCAATCTCACAGCTAGCACAAAGATGCAGGAATGTGCACAATTTGCATTTGCATCCTCCTTCTGGGACAAATTGGAAAAAAAATCTTAATTTTATTTCCAATATAATCTCTGCCTTGCACATGAAAAGCAAGCTTGAAAATCTAAAAATCTTACATTTGCTTCATTTTAAAGATTTTACCTTAGAAAAAGCTTGTAGACAAAAGTTTTCACTCTCTGTGTATTTTAGGTGTTACTTGTGATGCTGGAAAATAGTGCTTGGGAAACTTTATAAGCCATTGTGATGGTTTGGGAGTTACCTGCCCCCCACTCTATGAAAATCACTCAGACTAGACTCAGCTGGCTGGAGGTTAAGGACTGAAGCTATATTTACAGCTTAGCACAATATACAAGCAGATATATACACAATATACAGGAATATTTACAAAAAAATACAAGTTAAAGGTAAGACAAAAACTCCCTTCCCCTCACAGAAATCAGAGTCCTCAGGAGGGGCTCCCAAACACTCTTCCACCTTCTTCCCACCCCTCTACATTATCCCAGCATCTGCCTTAAGTGCAAGGTGAGTTTGGAGGATTGAGAAGGGGAGTTAGAAGCAGAGTGATTAGTTGGATTACACAGCAGAGAGGCCAGAAGACACACCAGCTCCCAGAGAGAGACAGAGACTCTATGTTATCTGTGTTTGTGTCCTTGTTTTTATACATCTCAGCAAGCCTATGAGTGAAGTAGATATCACCACTGTTTTCTTTTCACAGCCTATAACCTGATTTTTTTTCATTAAAGTACTCAAATCAGCCTCAAACCAGCAAAGACTGGCCTCTACTACTGCAGAATGAGGCATTTCTAGCTTTCTGAAGGTTTTAGTGGTGTTTGATCTTTTTGAAACAAATTCCTATTTGTACCCATTAGCACCACTCTTTGTATAACAGATAGGTCAGCTGTGCATAAAGGTGCTTAGTGTCAACAGACATGGCTGATTGCCTTTCCCTTGTGTTCATTATTTGCATTTTTCTCCCCTCTTTCACCTGAAAAATGGAACTGAATTAGAGGAACACTGACTCATAAGGAGAACTGCAGCATGCACATAGACATGCATATACATATATAGGTGCATATATGCATATACATATCTATCATCCTGGGTGGCTGAATCAGTAGTCCAATGGACTCAATAGAGGTGAAGCTGCTGCAGCTGCATGTCCCCAAGTCCAGACAGTTCTGAGACTGAGTAGCACTGGCCTTAATGCTGTGCTTCTCTCTCAAGGCGAAGGTCTGTTAGGAGGAAAAATGTATAAATACATATGGTATGGATCCCTCCAGAAGCTGGACTTGGCGCTCAGGCTGCTCAGTAGCTGCCACTGGATTCCAGTCTCCTCAGTTACTGGCACTTGGACATATAAGCCCCTGAGGCTGCAACTGGACTTGAGATGCTGATACAGACCTCCTTGTGCACACACAGAGTGTGGACATTTCTTGCAACTGGGCCCCCACAACTATCCTGTAGTTTGCTCCAAATCTTTGCTCCCCCCATTGCCTCCATGTGCCATCATGCACAGAGATACCCACACATGCAAAAGGATCTCTCAGTCTGCTCATGGTCTCTGGAGTCATTCATTGGCTATGACCCCCTAGTCCAGTGGCCAGTCTCACTTCTAGACATGCACACATCTGGCTCCTAGATCACATCACCTCCTCACCAGTTAGTCCAGATCATACTTGCTAACAGTCTCCCACAGACATATGAAGGGGGAGTGTCAGAAGGATAGAGCCAGGCTCTTCTCTGCAGGTTCCTGGAAGCGCCTTCTTAGTGCTCGATAGCACTCTATCATAGTGCATATCTATAGGTTTATCTGGCCTTCATATGGGATGCTGTTTGTGGTACATGCAGTACAGAAAGAAGGGTGGGGATGTTTTTAGTCTCAGGAGAGATGAGTAAAATTTGTAGTGAGGTAAGTCAGCACTCTCTGACAGCTGCACCTTCAGAGCTTACTAAAATCAAAGACTCTTCAAGTAGTTCTGTGATATCCAATAAACCTAAATAATGGTAAGGTGACCTTCATTTTGCTTCACCTGTCTTCGTGATGTGCATAACTCTTTTCTAAAAGAAACTTTTTAATGTTAATTGACAAAGTGACCTTGGCTAGTTGCCTTAATCTCTCTGTGATTCTCTTCTCCCTTCTGTACAATTAAGACAATAAAACAATGCACCCACATGGGTATTGTGAAGCTTAATTAACTGCTACGTGCAGAACCCTCCAAGGTGCTGCAAAGGAGAGCACTGTAAACATGGAAAATTAATGTTAGGATGAATATTACACAATATCCCGACACAGTGTCTGTAAGTGAACAGTTTGGGAAAAGCCCTCACCTCACACCAGATTTCCCAATGTGCTGAAGTAAGTTTTGCAGCAGTTCATCTAGATTCAGTGGTCAGCAGTCAGAAACACAAAAGAGGGGAGTATTTTGCAGTCCCAGGTTAAATCTGTGGTTCAGCAGAATCCTTTATGGCTGGACTATTAAGTTTCAGCACCTAAAGAGTTCTATGATTTGTAGAACACACATCTCACCCAGTTAAATACCTGTATCATGTATTCCCACCTACAACCATCTAGATCTTAACAGTTTCTCAGCACTCTCATTAGAATAGCAGTTACAAACTGACCCTAAAATCTGTTCAAAATGGAGCATCACTTTTTTTCAACTCAGAGTCTTTTATTAACCTAGTCAAGGTTCTAGGTGATCTAAGTGTACTTGCCAGATTTCCATTTCAGCAATCATGCCACAACATCTGTCAATGCATTTTGTTTTCAAGATCTACTCTCATGCAAAGCTGAGCTGAAGGTCAGAAGATACAGATAATAGGAAAGAAATTAAGGGCAAATAAAGAAGAAACTGGAAAATTCCATCAAAATTTCCATACTTTGAAACAAGTTTTGTTTGTAGCTTATGCAATATTTTATATTACCTTAGCATAATCAAGATGAGATGCTGTGTAGCTGAATAAATTTCTTGATAATGACCAAAAAAAAAAATCATAATAACTAGGCCCTGAAGTTCTGCTTTTCAATGTAAAACACAGCAGATGTCATGTTTTCTAGGGACGCCATGGTCCTTAGAAGCCAGGTGATGCACAGTTAGTTTTTAGACAGTTACCAGGCAACAGTTGGAACTAACAGAAGGCCACAGGCAACTCCTTAATTTTCTTTCCTATATCTGAACTGCTGAATTTATATTTCAACTATTTTTCCAGCAGAGGTCTTAGCAATGGAAAAAGGATCATACAGTATATTGGCTACATTAGATAAGTGATTTTCTTTATAAGTTCTAAGTATTCAATAAATCTATTCCTTTGTAAACACAACATAAAATCGCTCTTTCCATTTTTCTTGTGCTTAGATCTAAGAAATTCTACCTGCAAGAAAGAAGTCAAACAGAAATACCACTGCCATTCTGTGGTATTGCAGAAAATATAAGCCTGTAATTATGCTTTTTGATTAGATTTTATTTTATCTGTCATTTCTATTTTGACTCGTTTCCCAAACTCCTGCTACCAGCCATTCTAATCATTACTATTACATTATGAATGGTAGTTTTAGGAACAATGGAACATTCAGCTACACTACAGATTTTTCTGTTTCTTCCCCTTGCTTTCACCAACAAACCAACTGAGCTTGATATGCTCACAAAAGAGAGAAAATGGCATGTTTGCCTGCCATACAAGAGATCTCAAAGAGCAAGATGTACTTTCCTCGTTATTGTTCTATGGTAACATCAGTTTGTCACACTGTCTTTTGCACGCCAGTAATCACTCTACCTTCAAACTCCAAGCCATTTGAAGTTTGAGCTCAACACACAGAAAGAAAAAAAAAATTAAATAGGAACAAATTAAGGTTTTCTTTTGTGTTTAGCATTTTGTATAAAAAAAAGAAATGGTATTTCATGTAATCTAATTGCTCTGGTACTTCTAGTATATAATCATCATCACAATACGTCTCTCACAGCAGAGTCAACAACTGGCAGCTCCTCTCCTGGTGAGATTTCTATATCCACTAGTGTGATCTCATCTCTAAGATGAACTGAATTAAACCACTGCCACAAAAAGTGTGAGCTCAGTATTTCAGATGTAAGATGTGAAAAATCCATATAAATTTTTACCCCATGAGGGAAACGGAAAACAGGAACAAGGTAGGGCTCTACTTTCCCTACTTCAGATACTGTACTTTACCACACTGTAATGTGTTGCTGTCTGTAGGCCATCCAGAACCTGAGTTTAGTTTAACTATTATTCATGACTTTTCCTGCACTAGCTTCTACACAGAAGTTACCCTGTTCAATTATAGATCTATTGTACTCAGCACTCCAGGAACACAAAACACAGATTGTAAACTTTGGGGTCAAGTGGCTGCAAAGGAGTTTTGAGCGGCTGCACCTACCTCCCAGAGGTCCTTTTGAATGCTTCTGCCACTAGTATCGTTGCAAAGTATACACATTGAGTGGATTGCTTGAGAAGCTTAAATGATACAATACACAGCAATCTGATGCTTTACGAGGTGTCTTACTCAACGGTGTCATTTTATTCCAGATTTCTGTGGAATCTGACATTTCACAAACATTGTTCAACTCTGTCTGGTATTTCCCTTATGTAGAGAAGTGTTAGTAACACCACAACATGTGCAATAAAACTGAAATAGGCAGTGGCTGAGGACAATATTTTCACACTTGGAAATCAGCACCCATACTCTGTCCATGGACCCAGCTGTGAGCCCCTGACTGCATAGTTCTGACTGCATAACTGAGCTAAGCTGACCTAAGTCTGGGCTGTTATGAAAAGGGAAAGCTCTACCTGCCGGTCTCTGACCCCAACAACACAGGTGACAAACACCCCATCCCTGGAGACATTCAAGGTCAGGTTTGATGGAGCCCTGAGCAATCTGATCTGGTTAAAGATGTCCCTGTGCAAGATGATCTCCTCTTCAACCAGTGCATTCTATGGTTCTATGATTCTCTCTCTCGTGCCAACACAAGGTGTTATGCGGTTGCACAGTGGTTCAGATCATGGAATTGATCTAGCTGAAAACCCAGAAAAATCCAACCATTTTGTTTACACTAACAGTCTTTACACCTCTCTCATTGATCTTCGAAGGAACACAAATCAAATTTGCATTGCCCTGAAACCTGCACAGTCTTGTGTAGGTGACTTAGTGGAGACTTTAGGCCTTCCTCCTAAATGTGAACCCTACCCCTTATTAATGACACCACCAGTTTTCCTTCCCCCTTGAAAGCTATGCAAAATCTATGCCTCTTCAGGTGGTCCAGACTTCGAATATTCAGGAACTGAAATGAGAAACCATTTTTCACCAACCACTTCAGTCTGGCAGGAAGCTGCATTGACCCCAGAACTACAGCAGGAAACTCTCACAGCTTTGTTGACCAGCTCTGGAAGAATCCTCCAACACTTTACCTCTCAAATTGGTTACAGTTCCCCAAGGACAATTCTGTCAAAGCTGAGTGTCACTTGCAAATGGAGACTGTTGCATTGTCCTTCAAAAAAGGTACATAAAGGCACACTTCAAACTTCTATGAAGCTCTGCAGTTTAGTCCTGTTAATTATTGAAGAATTTATACATGACATTAGAATGACCGACTGTGATAATATATGATCAGTGATTAATGAACTGCTCACCAATGAAATAATAGGGTTTTCGTTTTGGTACAGCAGAAAATGAAGGCACAGGTTTTATGAGCTGGTGATATTTCTTCCAGGTCTATTTTCTGTAATCCTTGGTCATAATATTCCATCATATATGCAAAATCTGTGCATGCAGAAAAGTCCTACAAAGACTTGCCCTTATTACAGCTGTCCTTTTAAAATATTTTTGTCTTTAATGAATGAAACAAGGTCTTTTTTTTTACCATTCGGGTTTTAAGTTTGACAGTTTCAGTGCCATAACCCTGTGGTATGTCTTCATAAATATACTCAGTTTATGACCATCCAGAACAATACTGACATTGACATTCTATTGATTGTACAGTTCCTGTCCTTTAACGTTAGTTCTCCTGTACAAATTATCTTGGATATGTACTTCCTTTATTAGCAGTTCACAATTTAAGAGGAAGAAAAAAAGAGTGGATATTACAAAGTATTTGAATTCTAAACTGTCAGTTTTATTTAATAGAAAGGTGTGATATTTCTTATTAATATTCAATATGCTTAACTGCTTTAATAAGCAATCTGAAGCACTGCATGGGCAGTTAGGAAGAAAAAACCTCAATACATGGGATCTGGATACAAGTACAACTCCAGGCTGGGTAGTGAATGGCTGGAGAGCAGCCCTGAGGAAAAAGAGGTCTGGGTTGATGAAAAGCTCAACATGAGCCTGCAGTGTGTGCATGCAGCCCAGACAGCAACCGAGTCCTGGGCTGCCATCCAGAGCAGCGTGGCCAGCAGGGAGAGGGAGGGGATTCTGCCCCTTTGCTCAGCTCTCGTCAGACCCCTTCTGGAGTACTGTGAGCAGTTCTGGAGCCCCCAGCACAGGAAGGACATGGAACTGTTGGAGCGGGTCCAAAGGAGGGCCACAAAGGTGATCAGAGGTCTGGAGCAGCTCTCCTATGAGGACAGGCTGAGAGAGTTGAGTCTCTTCAGCCTGGAGAAGAGAAGGTTTTGAGGAGACCTTATAGTAGCTTTCTAGTATCTGAAGGGGGCCTACAGGAAGGCTGGAGAGTGACTATTTACAAGGTCTTGCAATGACAGGACGAGGGGCAATGGCTTTAAATTGGCAGAGGAGAGATTGAAACTGGATGTTAAGAGGAAGTTCTCTATAGTGAGGGTGTTGAGGCACTGGCACAGGTTGCCCAGGGAGGTTGTGGCTGCTTCCTCCCTGGAGGTGTTCAAGGCCAGGTTGGATGAGGCCTTGGGTGACCTGTACTAGTGGGAGGTGTCCCTGCCTATGGCAGGGGGTTGGAACTAAATGATCCTTGAGGTCCCTTCCAACCTTACCATTCTGTGATTCTATGATTCTATGATCCTTTGAAATGAGCAGATTATTCTGGCATGTTTGGATTTTACACAATGCACTTAGCTCATTTGTAAGAAGCTTTCTGCATGGTGTTCAGCGAAAGAGAGAAACTGTCATAAAAATCAGAGTAAACAGTAGTACTTGGCATTACATAAGAAAATATTATTATTGTATCAGCATCTGCTCTTAATTACAATGTGTTTGTGAGAATAAGCTTGTTGGTCATTTACTCATCCCACTTCCATCCCTTCCCATCCATGGATCCCAGCCTCTGTCTCCCAGCCTCTTCAGGAACATTATTTAGTGCCAAGAGAGTTGTTACATGGCTAAAGCTGAGAACTCCAGCACATAATGCAGACACAATTCAAAGAATGGAGTTCAGGCTTCACCTGTGAAAAGAGTAAGGTGTTCTCCAGAATGGGAATTAAACCAGCTCTTATCTTTGTCCCAGTCAGAAGTTCCTGCGAATGACCAAGAGAAGTGGCGAGGAACAACAAAAGCAGTAGGAGAGAGATGCATCAGCCTTCTCCTCAGATCTAACCAAGGTTTTCACAACTGTCCTGGTTTGCTGGGGCAAAATGACAGACACACCATGGGCTGCAAGCCATTAGCAATTCTGACTGGCACTGACTCACAGGTGAGGCAATGAACATTTCAGTCAGTATAAAAGAGGATGTTCGCTGTGGAGAGGGGAACTTCCTGCTATAGTCTTGTGCTGAAGCTCTTCCCCACTCGGCTCCTCTCCTGATCTTGAAGACTGTCTTTGTGTAAATTGTGACTGCTGTGCAGTTGTTGGGCTGAGTATAAATTTATATGCCTTGTATTGACATTAGTCACAGTTTGGCAATTTCATTAGATCAGTTTTAATTTCAGCCTGTGAGTTTTCTTTTCTTGCTTCCCCTTCTCTGCTGGGGAGGGATCACTGGGTGATAGCACAACCGCTCTAGTTTAGTCCCAGGCGCACACTAAACATAGACAACAGAATTAATACATACATGCAGATTTTATGCCTCATTCAAGGAGCTGTTCTGCCCATCTAGGATCAACACAGTGTGCAGCCTGCTGCCCTGGAGGGACAGAGCCAGTCTAAAGACAGTGATGTGTCTTTCTCCAAATACTGAAGTGTTAGATTGGCCATGAAAAAAAGTGAAGTTCTAACCCAATCAATCCCTGAACTTGGTTTGAGAGGAAAGAAGAAGAGACATTATTCTTTTTCAAGCATTCCAGTAACTCCACCATCTTTTGTAGTCTCTTGAGGTAGACATTGTACTTTCCTCTCATTGTGACTGCCTGACATGTCTTTGCAAGACAGGGCAGATAACAAAGGTAAAAAAGAAGTACCATGCTTCATAAATCGTGCCCTTTTGACTGGATTAGATAAAACATTTCTCTCTTAGTGTGTTGGTGTGGGATTAGGTGGTGTATGTTTCCCCTAGAATTTCCCATAGGACATGAACTGAACCATCCTTGTTATATAGTAAGACTTTTATTTAATAGGGCCACGTCAAAAGGGTATACCAAATTCCTCCCCCTGGTGCAGGCCACAGAGTACTTCCTATAACCTTAAATCAACCTTAAGTTGTAGTTACACAGGAGGGCAAGTACATCATCATAGACCTAAAATAATACTGGAAAACAGAGACTTAGAAGTAGCTGAGTAAAGCTGCCAGCCAGGCTTTAACAACTATGCAGAATGGGGCAGGGGCAAGTTCTACTCTGACAATATGATGATCCCACCTAGAGAAAAATTCCTCTCTAACCCCAGCCTGGTGATGAGTTTATTCATGAGCACAAGACACAGCCACAGGAGGTCAGTTCTCCTTGTTCTTAAATCCCATTTACAATAACTACAATCGATGTCAAATGTGTAAAAGACAGACAAAGACACATTAAAAAAAAAAAAAAATCAAAGGAAAAACATGGTGGTCCTTTAGTCTTTAGTGCAGATAAGCATCACAAGCCCTAATCTGCATTAATAGAGCAGTAATGTATCAGAAACACAGAGCCCATTAGGCCAGTTTCATATCCCCTGGATGACTCAAGAACCACTATATCAGAATAATACCTTCAGCAGCCTCTCCCAAACCTGGTAGCTTCCTTTATTTTTTATTTTTTATCTGCCTTACAGGAGCTACACTTACACGTGACACCACCTGATGTTTCCAACAGACATTTTGTAAGGGACACTTTACCCAGTTTCACTTCCATACAGGCTAGATAAAATCTCCTGCATTTTACCTGTCTATTAATATCCATTATATCTCAGAAGAAGGAGTACTAAAAATAGAGCAGGGCTCATTCAAATAAAATAAAATACTCTGCTTGAATTTCCATTCCAGGTAGAAAATCTTAAATGAATCCATGACAAATAAGGAACAATCAGTCCAAAAAAGCTGAGAAAAAGCCCATTCCAGCATATCTATAAGCATGATAGTTATTTTTCTGGATGGAGGGTTAAAATTACAGTAGATCAAGAAAGGATTTGAACTCAGCTTTCCAAAATCTGAGGATTCTCTTCCAATACCTGAAGTTGATAGATCTCTTCCAATATGCCTCCAACTGAGGAAAGTTCCATGCCTTTGGGTCCCAGGTGCAGGCAGTCATCAACTGTTTAAATCTCTGAGGATTTCTACTTGGGTTTAACACTTGATTTTACCTGTATATAAAACCTTCTTAGGATTTACAGGTAGATAGCTTGGAAAATCTCATCCAGCCCAATTGCTTTTAAAGCACACATTCTTATGTATCTGTCCTGTCTATTCAGTTCCACAACTCAAGAGCTCAGTGACGCTAGTCCTCTGGAGGTGTTTCAAGATCTGGTCAACAGCAGATGCAGATAACTTGTCAGTAGCAGAGTCTCGGAGATAAATGAGAAATCTGTAACCCAGACTGGCCTTAAGCAGGAGATCTAAACTCTTCCTTCACCCACACAAATGGGTGTCCTTTTGCAACACCAGATGTGCTGGCAGCTGATTTCCACAGAGTAGCTACAAGCTGCAGCCACCAAGTGAATTGACCAGAGACTTTAGTCTCCTGAGGTGTTAATGTGTCACCTGCCTTCAGTTCACACTAAAATGTGCAGTATTTTTAACATTAATTAAGTGATTTACAGACCACTGGCACCATTATTCTGTGCCTCGGAGGGCAACATACTACATGATTCTATGTCTGAGTACAGCTACTTTTGCCATTACTGGCAGCCCTGCAGCAGAATGGACAGCTTGTAAGCTGTGTCATTTATGAGCAGTGACAGAAATTGAGGTCACTTTTGTTATAGAAAGGAACCTTTAAAAGAGCACATCACTATCCCATGGACAATGACATTTACAAATGTTTTGCTGTTTTCAGTGAGCAAAAAACCATCATTTGTAGTGGAAACATCGTAGTAGAAATACAGTGTTGTTGGAAAGGGAAAATCCAGGACAATACAACCTCATCCAAGAGTTTCATGCTTAATAAATTCACTGTAAATTAAACTCAGCTGACAACATTTCAACAAGTGTTCTAATTCCCTTATAAACAAGAGCATTAACAACCCACCATGTTCGTTTACAATGGCTTCAGCTCCTCAGCCTAGCATAATGGAACAATTCAACACATCTGGGACCGAATTAGTGTCACAAACAATTCCATACACTTAGAATGATCTTCTCACTTTGCATTACATAGAAGGCAGCCCTCAGAGCAATCAGTTAGTATTAAAATAGCCCCCACTTGTATAAGTCACCCTTGGAACTGAAATGAGCTGTTATTAATTAGTGGCATATCCTCTGTGTTTATACAGCACCATTTGTGTGCCTGGTGTATGTGAACAAAGTCACTACCCCAAGGAGATTACAGTTTAAATTATCCAGATAGCTAACCACATCATTATAAACTTGTTATAGATTTGGATCTAAAAAAAGAAGGCAGAGTAAGACAAAACCATAGAGAGTGAATACATCTGTTTTGCAAGGAAATATGAGCTAATATAAGAGGTTATCCCAGGATATAAGCCACTCTTTTAATAAGTGTGTGAAACTCAGTGGAAGTGGAGAGGATTTTTGCTAGATCAGACACTGGAGATATGTTCACAGGATCACAGGATGTTAGAGGTTGGAAGGGATCTCTGAAGACCTACAGTAAAGAAGTTCTTCCTCCCATTAAGGTGGAACTTCCTATGTTGTAGTTTATATCCATTGCCCCTTGTCCTATCAGAGGGCACAAGTGAGAAGAGGCTGTCCCTGATACCCAGCCTTCATGCATTTAAAAACATTTATTAACTCCCCTCTCAGTCTTCTCCTCTCCAGACTAAAAAGCCCCAGGTCTCTCAGCTATTTCTCATAAGGCAGTGTTCCAGTCCCTTAATCATCCTTGTAGCCTTCCATTGGACTCTCTCAAGCAGACTCCTGTCCCTCTTGAACTGGGGAGCCCAGAATTGGATGCAATATTCCAAGTGAGGTCACACCAGGGCAAAGTAGAGAGGGAGAACCTCCCCCGATCTGCTGGACACACTCTTCT